>WSYH01000928.1:0-135718 GCA_036426205.1 Ascaphus truei | reverse complement strand
GTATCTTTGGTCTAAAAATCGAAGTGTTTAGGTACTATACAGCACTATACTCACACACAATATCCACTTACCATTGGGATTACCAGCAGACTCTATCACTGTACATATGTACACTTACCTTAGATAGTGAAGCCATTTATGGAGCACCTATATACCAATAGGACTAAATACCCTACCCCTATTCCATTTTTACTTTCGCCATTTGTTGGATTTACCTCACAAGGGGTTATCCACATAAATTTCTCCAATTAAAATTGTTTTTAAGTTATCCACCATTACACACGTTACAATTGTCTCTATCAGGGTCATCAGTTATCAGTATCACCAGCGCCTGAGTGCTATTACCATAGGGGTCCTTTCTCTAGTTGTTGTTCAGTCATTTCCCTGATTGTAGCACCTGTGTCCAATAGCAGTAGTGAGGGTTCCCTCTTCCCGTTCCCTCTTCCCGTTCCCTTTCCCTCCCCCCTTACCCTGGTTTATAATTCATTGGAGTGTCTCTTGCTCCTTCTCCCCTCTGCTCCTTCTCCCCTTTGCACGCCTAATACTATGACAGGCTTTATCTACCAAACCGAATCTGACTAATTGGCAAACTGAGGCCAAAGATTTTTTCAAAACCATTATCGGGTGATACTGTGTCCCAGGCCAGACTCCGTAGTAAATATCAAAGATTTTTTCCAGACTAGATTTCCATTAAAAAACAAATCAAAACTATGGTGGGAGGTGTTCAGTTTTGAGACATACATTTCAGAAGACATAATCCCACGTGGTCTTAGAAGTAATTTAGCACCTACAAATAACATTACAGATGAGCACTTCATGAAAGAGTGGGATGCATTCTGAGCCAATGTTCTATAATACTTATACAGTTACTATAGTCATCACAACCAAATAATTAACACAAAAACACGAAAGTTGATTTATTGATGGTCGAAGTGAACAGTGGAAAACACCTTCAGAATTTCTAGACTTAGAGAAAAAAATGCAATCGAATGTAGACAAATTTACACGGGACCTGAAAGAGAGAAAATAAAAAGTATCAGAGGGACAAAAAAGATTTCAAAGAAGGGCATATTTACAAATATCACTCAAAAAAGAAAGACTGTTACCACACCTCACGATACATTAGAAACCTCAACTGGTACGAAATCTCCGACATTGAAAGAAGAAAACCCCCCAAACTACCAAAAATCATATGCAAACTAGATTTCAGGAATCTATCCTTTTTTAGAGGCAACTGGGCCTCAAACCTCCATACAGAGGAAGATGAAGACCAGGAGGGGGTGCAAGAGGGCAAGGAAAAAACAGGTGAGACTGGCAAACCAGGAGGTACAGGAGCAAGGAGACGTTACTAACCGAGCGGATATGTCTAAAACTGACCGTGTATCTGATGAGAGCCAACTAATACAATCTTCAGACTTGAGTTAAACAATAACCATCTCAGTGTTCTATCAAAGGGACTATAATTTACACCTCAGGCCACTTCGATATAGATTTGAGGGTCAAAGAACTAAATTTATTCGCAAGAAAACTACTCCTACATAAGATGTTTAAGCGAAGAGATGATAGGATCACAGACGATCTAGGCCTGACCCTATGGACCTATGAGCAGGCAAACTTAGATACCCTGATGGAACTTATGATAATGTCAGATATTACCACTAGGTGAGGGCCCCTTTACAAATCTTAAGACCGAAATTAAATTATGGCCTCCCCTTGACTTAAGCTCAAGCATTGGAGTATTTGTTAATCTGGTCACTAAAGATCTTAATATCTCAAACAAATCTGCACGAAATCTATTGACAATCTCAATAGTGGTGAAAGATTAGCTCTCCAAAGAACTTGGCCAGGACAAAACCATACCCATATAGCCCTCAGACAAAGGGGGAATGTGGTCATCCTCAGAAGCAAAGATTATGTGACAGAAAATCAGTGACTTCTATCGGACAGGGCCTGCTATTCAATCCTCAAAACTGACCCCACCCCGCCAGCTACAATCTGGAACTCAGTGAGATACTTAACAATGGTATATTAGACAAAGTAATTTCTGCAAAGAGAAAGACTTCATTATGTCAACATCCCAAAATTGCCATCTATACAGTCTACCCAAGATACATAAGGGTAAGACACCACACCGGGAAGACTGATTGTCTTGGGCATAGGGAGCTTGACTGAAAATGCAGTGATTACGTCGATTGTATATTAAGACATTTGTTGTAGCCCTTCCATCGCCTTTAGGGACACCAAAGATATCCTCTGTAAAATAGAGGATATCAATGTTACTGCACGATACAATCTGGTGTCCTCGATGTAGAAGGGCTATATACAGCCTACCCCATACAGTCGGGTTGTCTGCTATATCCTATTTTCTTAAAACTTGAGGTACTCATCTGGTAATCACAATGAGTTTGTTCTCAAGTTGCAACTTTGTTTTAACCAAGAACTACTTCGGTTCAACAAAATACTCTACCACCAGACCCAGGGCACAGCAATGGGCCACGAATGTGTCCCATCTTATGCTAATTTGTACCTGGGCTGGTGGGAAGCTGAAGTAGTCTTCTCTGAGAAACATGGAACACTATACCAACACATACAAATGTGTTAGGTATATAGATGACACATCTTACTCTGGAACGGTACAGAGAAACTACTGTTAGAGTTCATTACCATACTGTACACTAACAAGAACAACTTGAAACTCACCTCTGAAATTGGTCCGAGAGACTCTCTTCTGGACTAAAAATTTCAATTACAGAAAATGGATACTTAACACTACCACTTTTAGAAAGACAACACGCTACCAATAGTATCCTCAGAGCTAATAGCCACCCCCCCCCCAACTCATCACGAACATTCTGTTGGTCAGTTTTCAACATTAGAAGGAACTGTACCACATCTTTAGAGTTTGAAAAACAAGCTGTACTTATAGAAGGAAAGATCTATAACACGTGGCTACAGCAAGAACAGTATTAAGGGGGCTTACAAAAGAGCTAAAAGCACTCCAAGAGAAACTCTACTGAGAGATAAAATCCATGCACCAATACCAAACTCCTTTAGGTTCATGGCACATAAACTCCAAATGGGAACAGGCCAGAAAAATTTCCAGACCACTTGGCCATTCTGCAATCAGACTCTGATCTAAATGACATACTTAAATCATAAAGAACTAGAGGGAGAGGGGGGGGGGGAAGGGAACCCTCGTACTGCTGGCTGGATGTAGTGGAGTGGAGGTGTACTATCAGGGGATAAACAGATAGGGTAACAACAAAAGAGCAAGAACCCCAAGGAGAGCACTCACACAATAGCTGTATATAATCAGGTGTACCAGACCAGTGGTGATGGGGAGGAGTGTGAACTGTAAAAAATATAAATCTGTATTTGAGTCGTAACTCAGAGCGATAAAATGGGGAAAACGCTTATGGTCAAGTGAGATACTATTAAGAGCCAGTATAACAGCGAATTAAAATTGGACGAATGGACCAGGGTAACAGTCCATGTGCTATTAAACTCTTTATATAACCACACATGATGTATGACAACTGCCTAGGGTCAGTGTAGCCCCACCCCATAGTATGTGGTAGGGGATAACACTGATGTCCTATAGTAAGGATAAGGCCAAATACATGCTGTATACAGTGGTATAGTATGTTATCTAAACAGTACACTATAGTAGTGTTGTTAACATGGTTGATTCCAAAATGGGGTACCGTGTGTATGGTGGAATACTAGGGTCTAGACTCCTAGGTTCTTGTTATTGCCACCAAAGTAAATGGTGTGATGGTGATCTACAGCAGGACATATGCAGAATCCACAAGGTAAGTATCAAGGTGAGTATCTGTACGCGCCACAGTGATAATAGGTCATAGATTGTATCATGACTCCATGATTGCACATACAGGCCTAGTCACAGCATAGGGACCGTAAAGCCCTACCTGTATGGAATGGCAGTATGGAATGCAGAATCAGTCGTTGAACAGTGCACAATTCGTGCCTGTTAACATGAATCGTATAGTCATGTGTGTTTGCATGAGGTTGTAGAATCAGTGAGCTGCTTACTACGGATACTAGTCGTGCCTGTAAACATGAATCATAGTAGTCATGGTGCATCCATACAGTGTAGAGAAGGTTGATAGTGCTTACTATAGTCACAAGTAGTGCCTTGTAACATGAACCATGGAGGAATCACGGGATTCATTCGTCTGGTACACGAGCATACCTCTAATAATATGGCCGTGCACCGTCAGCTGGAGACCGGGTGCCCAAATGTAACAGAGGGTGGGGTGCGCTCGTGGTTTAGATAGCTATTAACAGAATATTTTAGTGGCAGAGCTCCATTTCGGAGCCTGCTGGGGCTAGGAAGCGCTCGACCGCAAGCGCATGGCCCGCCCCTCTGACGCGATGACGTCATCAATTGCGACGTACATTTCGCTAGTACTGCTTTGTCAAGCAAAACGTACGTCGGCGATTGATGATGTCATCGCTGTCAGAGGGCGGGACATGCGCTTGCGGTCGGAGCGCTTCTATCCCTCTAGGCTCGAAATGGAGCTCTGCCACTAAATATTCTGTAATGCTATCTAAACAACGAGCGCACCCTGGCTGTTACATTTGGGCAGCCGGTCTCCAGCTGACGGTGCACGGCCATGTTATTAGAGGTATTAGATTCTGCATTCCATACTGCCTCCATACACGGTAGGGCAATTTAGGTCCCTATGCATGTGAACTGGCACTGTATGTGCAATCATGGAGTCATTATTAATACATCTAGACCTATTGATCACTTTGCCGTACAGAATCCATCACTTGATACTTACCTGTGTGGGATATCTGCATATGTCCCTGCTGTAGATCACCATCACACCATTTACTGTGGTGGCAATACCAAGGGAACCTACACTGGCGACACCACTTTATTTCGAGCTCGGCTAGTCCCCACGAATTCGGGTATACCCGGGTGTATTGAGGTTTGTGAACTGTTTTTGCCCGAGTGGCTATTGAGGTATTTCCAGGCAGGGATTGAAGCATTTTATTCCGCTGGCTTGCAATACTGCCAGTGACATATATTATACTGAACTAAATTCATGAATTTATGCCATCTGGTAGACACGCGAAGCATTGCAGCCTATTAAATCCTAATCATATTATCATTTAACAGATACAGCCCGCGCCAGCCAGCGCATGAACCCAGGCTGGGAAGGCAAACGCACCACGGGCTTGTCAGAGGTGAGAGCGGCCATTCCAGGTATCTGCCAGTCCGAACTATGGGTATTTGCTCGAATAAAGTGTGTCGGTGACGTAGGAGCCTAGACCCTAACTTTACCACCTAACACCGGTACCCCATTATTGGGAATCAAAATGTTAACAGACACTACTAGTGTACTGTTTAGATAACTACTATATACGCACTGCTCATTCGCTACTAGGCTTATAGCTATTCACTTGTGAACTATCTACCTCAGCATGTATTTGGCCTTATCCTTACTGTAGGACATCAGTGTTATCCCCTAACCACATATCTATGGTGGGGCCTACACTGACATAGGCAGTTGTCTTACATCAGTTGGTTAATAAGGAGTTAGATAGCACCATGGACTGTTACCCTGGTCTCATTCGTCAATTTTAATTCGTGTAACCTGTGCTCCTTAATAGTAACTCACTTTAGACCCACAGCGTTTTCCCATTTTATCGCTCTTGAGTTACGACTCAAATAAAGATTGAATATTTTACAGTTCACTCACTCCTCCCCATCACCACATGGTCTTTGGTACACCTGATTATATACACTAGTGTGTGAGCTCTCCTTGGGGTTTTGCTGTTTTGTTTGTTACCACTACACTTAAATCATACACGAATATGACACCTAGAAGGGCAAAAAACCCTCCATCTCTAGTTAGTAGTCATTTGATTTGAGTGATAAGAGTTCTGGACTACCATGGCTGCCAGACAAACACAGTTGTGTTGTTATTGCCATAATTGCAAAGCTACAATCAATAAAAAGTACAAGACTTTCCAAAAATGGAACAAAACACTAGGACATTTGACATCAGGAGATTATTAACTGTAGATCCTCTGGTGTTATCTATCTGTGACTGCATCTGTCAAAAGATTATATGTAGAAAAACCAGTATGTCCTTTTAGGCTCCGCTGTACTTGAACACCTTGCAACAATTCGAACCAGCAGGACACACCGGTAGCCAGACATGTTCTGGAATCACAAATGGACAGCAATGTCCTGACATTCGACGCGGGCATAGATCAATATCACTTTGTGCCCCAGAAAGGGGACTGGGTGAGACCTACTCCAAAGGAGTCAAGATGGATATACCCACTAGGCCACACTTTCTCCCCAAGGTCTTAATGAGGGATTTTGTATTTCTATCCTTCATCTGACCCTTTATTCCAATTGTACGGTCAATGGTTTCCTATGCTGCCCATTGGTACTTCTCTGAGTCCCTATACCCACCACTAGAGGTCCTTGTGTTTGTTTTATTCCCATCTATGTTTCACACACACTCTTCCATCTCTACATCATGCCAATCAGGTCACTTTGGCGCCAATATGCATCCACTTAAACATCCACCAATCAGGTAGATGCATACTACCTTAAATAGCAGGTAGTTGGAGGGTTTCCTTAAGCCTCGACAAAGCTTTCCAGCGAACGTACGCGGCCCACAGACGTACTGATGTCACAGGTGACGCCTTCCGAGACTCTCCGGTCCGTCACTTCGCATACCGCTGCAAACTACAGTACTCCTTCCCTTGTGGAGGGTTCGTCGGTAACCGACTTCTCCTGTCTTAGTGTCTCTAGGAGGGGGGAACTAAAAGCGATACACTTGCCATAGGGGCAATTGATACCTTTGTTCTAGTGTCAGCACAGTGTAAGACTTAGCATCTGAGGACACTGTTACAGACACAACTGGTCTGCTACATTGTCCAGCTACGCAGTGTTGTTGTGTTGTCTGCCATTTATGCCCTTCACCCATTTCCATTTTGTACAGTGAATACCGGCTCATATCTGTTGCAAAGAGTATAATTTGATCTTATCTATTCCATACCAATAGCATCAGAAAGGGCTCCGGACAAAGCGTTGTCATTAGACCACCTTGGCAGACCTTATTGCCTGCAAAACTGTCTGACTCGAGCTCTGGATTTAGAGAATTTTTTAGCTCTAGGTTTTTACTATTAGTTATCATTGTGCAAACCTTGGTTCCAATTACCTGTTTAACTTTGAGCACTTATACTTGCTGTCTGTGTGTTAATCAGACTTTATCTTTGGTCTAAATCCGAGTGTTTAGGTATATTACAGCACTATCACCTACACACACCATATGTATCCCACCTTACCATTTGGGATTACAGCAGACTCTATCACGGACATATGTACACTAACCTTAGATAGTGAAAGCCATTTATGGAGCACTATTATACCACAATGGACTTAAAACGAACCCTACCCTTATCTCCATTTTTAAATTCTTTCGCCCATTTGTTGGATTACCCACTCACACAGAGGGTTATTCCACATAACTTTATTTATTTGAGGATCTCCAATTACAAATTGTTTTTATAGTCTATCCACCATTACACACGTTACACATTGTCTCTATCAGGCTCATCAGTTATCAGATCACCAGCCGCTGAGTGTCATTACCATAGGGGTCCTCTTTCTTTCCTTAGCTTGTTTGTTCTAGTCATTTTTTTTTCCCCCTGATGTTAGTACACCTGTGTCCAAGGCGCAGTAGCTAGGATTCCCTCTTCCCCGTCTCTTTTCCCTCCCCCTTACCTTATTGCCTGTGGCATATTAACTAGAACATACTGAACACCTAACCTAAGCCCCTCCTATCGAACCCCCCCAAATAACCTCCACTCAAAACAAATATATATAAGCATATGAGTGTCACAGAGGATGCTACTGAGCATGGCAATATATATTTAAAACAACCAGAGCCAGAACATAAACACAACATACATATCATAATTACATACTATTCATGATATCTTATACATATTATCATTTTAAGCACTGTACCGTGTATGAGTCTCATGGTCTGGATCCGCTCTAAAACATGAGCCGTTGTTGTGTTGTTATGTTCTGTGTCTCTGTGTTTTAAATATCAATATATATTGGCCAATTGCTTCAGTTAGCATTCCCTGTGACACTCAGATATGCGTTATATATTTATGTTGTGGTTATTTTGGGGGTTGCGATATGAGCGTGTTAGGTGCTACAGGCGTATTTTTTACATTTCTGTGTCCAGCTAGTCATGGCTGATTGAGGCGGGGCAACCTCCTCTATTGAATCCCCTCCAATCTCTCAACACGCCCCTCCCCCACCCCTAATTTTAAATGGTCATGGCTCTAGGCTCACGCCATAGCATCTTCTTCCCTCAGGGGAAACTTCGTCTGCCTCTTGAGCAGTTGGGCTGGACAACCTATACAGACAATCAGTAGGTGCTTTTTCCTTTCCCTTTTTCCCTCTTCGTTTCCCTTGGTCAATGTACGGTTAATAATAAGCGTGTCAGATCGATCTGAATCCTGTGCAATCTATATTGATGACAAGATATTTACATCATCTCTTCTATATACTCTCATTTCCTTTTTTCCCCTTTCTAATTTTATCAGGTTATTAAGGAATTTATATTAGAATTAGGTACCGACTGATCATGTGGTCCTGCCGTGCACGTTGGCTCAGGGGCTGTTACACAAATATTTTGTTTGGGCCAAAATGGTCTAAACTAAAGACCAGTTTTTACTTATGAGATACTCTTCTTTATATTCCATATATATTAGAGGCAACTGTACCGTGTATGAGTATACTCGTTGGGATGTGCTCATAAAACTAGCACCCGGCTTCCCGTCATTGTCTTTGCTTGTTTGTCGTCTAATGTCTTATTATTTGCCCATGCTTTTTTTTCTTGTAGCACTCTCGTTGCTTGACACTCATTATCTATAGTATATCGGTGTTTCTAGGTTTTGTGGGGGTTCGATAGGAGCTTGTTAGGTGTCCGTATGTTTCTATCATTCTTGCCTTAGCTAGTTCATGGCTGATTGGAGGTTACGGGGCAAATCTCCTACCTAATTGAACAGCTCACCCCCATTCCCACATTTTAAGAAATGCGTTATTGCGGCCACTCCATAGCACTCTTTCACCTCAGGGAACTTGCCTGCTTGCAGTTGGCGTGGGTACATCTCTACATACATAGAGTGATTTTCCTGGTAATGTTACAGGTTAATAAAGCCTCAGTCAGGGAGTAGACTTACGAAACTTGCAACTAATATTGATCATTACATTTATAATCTTTTCTCCACCCTTATTATACAGGTTATAAGATTTATTAGCCGTTATGGTGACCCCGTTGATATGTGGTCGGCCGTGCGTTGGCCTCAGGTGGCTTACATATATAGTTTTGGCCAATTAAATGTCCACAACTAAATAAAAGACAATCTTAACTTATTAGTCATTCTCTATAAGTTATATATGTTACGGCCCACCCCTGCTACCGTTTGCATTTTCTTACTCTGTCCACCTTTGAGTGTAGACACTGGGGGGGGGGGGGTATGTGCTCTTCAAACTGAAGCCCTTGCTCCTTTGCCATATTAATAGCCAATTTTTATATTGTTGTATTTGATCTCTCTAACTTTCCTATAGTCTATTTCGGTTTTTTTTCCTATCTTACCTTTTTCTTTACACCTCCATATAACCAGTATATCCAGCATATATTATCCTGTTTATACTTCGCACCTTTGACATATTTTTATCCCCTCCAGAACAAATAATTGGTAGATCTCTCTAATTTTATAGTTATTTAGGTATATTTATATAACCTACAGCAGATATATATATATATATTTTATATTGCCTGCATATTAATAGAACAATATATATTGTGTAGATATCTATAATTTTATAGTTATTTTGGTTATATTTACCTAACAACAGTTATATATATTGTTTATATTGCAGATATTAATGAACAATATATTGTGTAGATTCTCTCCAATTTTATAGTTATTCGGGTTTTATATTATTGAATACTATTTTTACTTGCCACATGGATGCTGCCGTGCTTGTGGCCCTAATTGGCACGGTAACTTACCGGATTACGTCTGTTTTTATGATAGTCGTAGGGAGACAACTCTTATGGTCGCAAATAAATGAGGGAGAATTGATGAGAAGAGTGACATTAAGGGTCAAATACACTCTGCAGCAAAATCACATCTCCACTTGTATCCGAGACCAGCCCCATAAACAGAAGATAGAGACGCCAGGAATTGGATGGAAATATGCGACAGTGAGTTATTACTGGACAGTTACCAGGAGGGTAAAAGGGTTGTTAAAGACAAATGCCACTCGTACCTCTAAATTATTTATTCCTTGGTCATTACAGAGGGTACCTATGATAACGGTACTCGTTAACAAACACGAGAGTGGTCCAGGCCCAGGCATGGATCGACAGTGGAGAAAACTCTCCGGATTTGCATCTTAAATGTAAGAGTCTACTGTTCCCTCGCTGACGAGATTTGCCCCTTTCGAATTCCCACAAAAAAGGGTGCATATCTCATGAAGCCGCCGTTCTCAAAAACCACCCAGTGAAGATGCATGTGTGGGGTGCCATTCTCTAGTGTGTACCAGGACCCTGAATCGTCCATCTTCGAGGCCTACCGTACAAATGTCTTAAGTTCACCACTCTTTTGCCTTAGCACTTGACTGTACACAGTGCTGCAGTTTTTGAGCACTTTTCTTTAGTGTCTTTTATAGGGAATCATGATTAATTTAATAAGCTTCCTTTTAAGAGAGAAAATGTGCCTGAGATTTGGCTCATCACAGGTGATTGTTCGGAATGGTACCGTTTCTACAGGCAACGAGCCCGTAGCCCGGTCACACAGACGCATATCATTCGAGCGCCGCTATCAACAGGGTGAAGACGCCTAGGTGACGTAAGTGCGGTACACCTTTGTCTCATTTTTCACACTTCGTTTTTACTGTGTACGTTAATATTTAACTAATTGTCTTTTTTCCCCCTCAATTCCCCCACCGATCCGAATATGGCTCTGCAGCAGTTGGAAGGACCATATCGAAAAGTCGTGGAAAACCTCAAAAAGGATCGAGTTGGCCCGCAACCGGCATACTGAGTTTTGGAAAACGATTTGTACCTCACCGTGGAACGAATGCAATAACGAGATGACCATATTGACGATGTTTTGCCCATTGTTACCTCGAGCCTGTAATTGGCATAGCATCAGGAAGCGGTCCCGCCCCCCCTATGGTATAGGACTGAATGTAGTATGTAAGTACGTATGTACAACAGTAAGTATGGAACAGATTTTTCTTTCTAGTAGTTATGAGTATACACGTAGTTGCGAGTATATACAGTCTTGACAGCCCCTAAATGCTATTGTGTCCCCCCCCAATATGAGTAGCTATACAGTTAACATAAATGCCATAATCACAGGATGAACCTACTGTACAACTGCCTTCAATTTGTTGTTCCAGAGGGAAGGGGAGAGTAGCCAGATCCATGTGGTACAAAGTATTAAACAGTAGTCACAGTAACAGTAGTGGTTCCAGTAAGATAATTTGACGTACTACACAGACACACATTGCAATAATACAGAGCCTACATAACTTGATCACATTTTTGTTTTCTTGTGTTTTCAGAACGAAAAAAAAGGATGGATTGGGGGAAGAGGGGAGGTGATCGTGTCTATAGTCTTGTGAACTGTTTGGTACAGTTAAGGTGACGATCTAAACTGGCAGTCTGATGTACACAAAAACCTCTCCTCTGAGCAATGAACGACTGTACTGGACATATGAATGAGGATGAAGATAAAGACAGGAAATTATATTACACCTACTATATATATATTTCATTATATATTAGTTAACTTTAATATTATTATCACAGCTGTGCATTTATTAATGATTATCCACCAGCCCTCAATTTCTTCCATCTTACAGAAGAACGTAAACAGATCTTGCCATTTTGTATTATTCATGATCCTCATCTTTAATATTGTTTGTTTTTTTCCTGTAAAATAAAATAAAGATTTATTTACATTCATGATAAATAATACTCATCTCGACAAACAACCCCCCCCCCCCCCACACACACATACACCAAAGAAACAGAGGACAACAAGTGGTAATTACTGCACAACCAACAAGAATCAGATAATCTGTTTTTTTAAACTCTACAATTCACAGGCTGTTTGCAAATCAGTTTATATCAAATTGAGAGGGATGTCCACCAAGCCTTACAGGAAACAAAGTCTCAAAGGTGTTGCGAGGGGGCGAGGGTGAGTCCACTGCCGCCAGAAGAAACCAGCTCAGCCTTTCCCCTCCAAAGAGGATACACGCCGGCGCTATAGAGCGTGTGATCCTCGGCTTAGGGGACAGATTAAAAAAACCAGAATGGAAAGATCAGAAAACTGAATGGACTCGTAACGACTACAGAGTTTCAAATCCTGACGCGAGCCCTCGTGTGTGTTGTTTGGGGAGTGGGAGTACAGGGTACAGCTGCCGAAGGATTACATTAGTCCTGTTACTGCCGTTCAAAGAAATTGATATTCAAAGGAGGTCACCATAATATAATTTGATTCACTGCACCCCCAATACAGTACTGTACAATATGCACACAAATCAACCATGTGCAAGTCAAATGCACAGTGTTGCAGGCAAAGCTACAGCACAGATTGAATGTCATAATATCAAGATGGGTAGCAGGCTTGGGGAGAAAATTAAAAGTAAAAAATGAAGGGGAAATAAAATAAAGATTAAATATAGAGATTTTTTGGTACACTTACTCTGTGAACTTCGCAAGAACGCACGTGTGAGATATTTACAGGTGCAGCGAGCAGTAATCCATTCAGCTATCAAGCAGGGAATGTTATTGAAACCAGAAAAGACAGCAATTCAAACGGAATGGTGTGGGAGATACGGTGGACTGCACGGGTTTAGAGAAGATAAGAAGTTTGAAATAACCCTGCAGGCACAGTACCATTATAATGTGTGGATGTTGCTCCGGGGGCGAGTGAGGGGAGGAGAGAGCGCTGTACAGTATATGTCGCATGCTGAGACGGTTAAGTACCGGTACAGCCTATGCGTTGCAAAAACTAATTTTCAAATGCGACATACAGCCCTGCAAATGATGGATAAATATGCCAAATTACCAATTACTGCGCCGCGCACACGCAAACTGTTGTTATGACCGTAGGTTGAGACTGCTAAAGTTATTAGACTTCGAAGCACCACAGATCTGCGATACGCCCATGAGTTTTAGAGTATTGCAGTATTGCAGACAGCGCTAATAAAAAATGCTTTAATATTACGAGCGCATTATAAATACGCAATAACTCCGGACAAAAAAAAACAACATACTGCAGCTGACCGAGGTTATCAGGATTGCCGCGTACGGCTGCCCATCGAGGCTAATGGCAGCCGTATGTTCATGTATAAATCTGGTTATAGGCTTACTGTATTGACTCTGCCCTAACTTAAACGCCCGCAAAATTTACTGGCCCAGAAGGTATTATAATGGCAGAGTGGTCGCCCGGCTGTCGGAGGCCGAAAGAGCCAAAACAAAGGCTGCACTCCCCCCGATTGAGTGGAGACCCTAGAAAGAGAAGGCGAACATGGCTGTTTTTAAGTGAAGTACCATATCTTCACACCTCTCGGTCAGAGTTTTGCGGCCCAGATCCCAGATGGTAACCTTGGAGACGACAACTTTTTATGTGTGGGGCTAGGGAAAATGGACTGACCAAGAACGCGTACAAGACTAAATGCGGTTGCTTCCCCCTCATACAGAGGTAAAAGTGTTAAAGATTAGGGTTCACAGTTTAGTGTCTAGGACCATGCATTTTTGGTTTACCATGCGTTTGGTATGGAGGCTTACGATGCCTTGGCCAATGGGTTTCTGAACTAAAAAAACAAGTTCAATACTCATTATTATTTTTCAAGTATTTAAACTTTACTCATGACAGATATGTGTTGTCAATTTGATCGTAGCATGCGGCACCACTGTCTTTACTGTATTCTCTGCCTACTGTAAAGCCCGCGAAAGTTAATGGCGCCCATAAGGATGCTAATGGCAGAGGCGCGCCTGGCAGTCTGAGAGAAAGCTTCCGAACAAAGGCTCACTCCCCAGATTGAGTGGAGAAGAGCAGGACAGGCTTGTTTACGTTAAGTTCCATATAACACCTCTGGTCAGAGTTTCCCAGCCCAGAGTTCCCAGATGGCAGCAGTACTTCTGAGACGCACAACTTTAGTGGGGGCTCGGAAATGGGAATATGCACTGGGGGATGTGCCACATTGGCCAACCACCTGCGGGTAACTCCTGATTCCACGTGAGCTGGCAAGAGGGAATTGGGTCAAGCGTAATTATTATCCAATACTGAGGGCCGAATGTTAGGGTCGGACTCAGGGCATCATCGCAGTAAGTGCCAGAAAACGTGCTCTCCGCAAGTGTTCACTATCGGCCATGATTTTGGCGATTTGCCCTCGCAGTAGGACAATAAGCGGACGGGTCCCTGGCGAGACGAATCACGGCGAAAGCCACAATGCCGATGAGCCGGTGGCGAACCAGTCTGTCTCCCGATAACTGGCGATACGCTGTTTTCTGAGATCATTTGTGTTTGCAGCAGAGAGAGATCTGCCACTCACTCGGTGCAAACCTCGTCACATAAAAAAATATATAAAAACAATTTTTACTCATAGTGTACATGTGCAGAGGGTCTCCGCGCAGCTGAACCGCATGGTTTCAGGTCAGGGACCTCCACTGCCTTCCAGAGATAAAGACTCCCTTTATGAGTGGCCGGTTTCCCTCGGACATTAAAATGTCCCCGTATCACGTGACGGGAATGTAAACCAAGCAGCGGGCAACAGGCACCCTCAACCAGGGGCCTGTTACTCGGAAAGCAGGGGGTCCCCGGACCTAAAACCAAAGCAGTTAAGCTCCAGAGACCCTTGACACATCTACCTATGAGTAAAACAAAATATAATAACACAGTCATTCCCCCTCTACCTTGCGGCTATCTGATATAGGCTAATGAAGCCCCGCATTAAGGATTATATAATCGTGTGCAGGAGCAGGGGGTCCCTGAGCAAAAAACTGCATTGATTTGTGGATCAGGGACCCTGCTTCCCGAGTTACAGGCCACAGTATGTGTCATCGTGGTTTTGCCAGTGTCGACGCCATCTTTATAGAGCCCCCACGTCGGTCTTGCACGCCATAAGTGACCGGCGTCATTGGCCTCCGATATTGCCCCATACCGGGGGACTGTAACTTGGGTAAGCAGGGGGTTACTGAGCCACAAATCAATGCGTCAGTGCAGGGGACACCCTTTGCTCCCGCACACTATTATTTTAAAAATTACATAAGCTGCTTCATTACCTAGCGGATAGCTCGCCTAAGGCCCTTGAAGGGACACTTTTGAGTCACTTATACTTGCTGTGTGTGTTAATCAGACTTTATCTTTGGTCTAAAATCGAAGTGTTTAGGTACTATTACAGCACTATCACTCACACACCATATATCCCACTTACCATTGGGATTACCAGCAGACTCTATCACTGTACATATGTACACTTACCTTAGATAGTGAAGCCATTTATGGAGCACCTATTATACCAATAGGACTAAATAACCCTACCCCTTATCTCCATTTTTAACTTTCGCCATTTGTTTAGGATTACCTCACACAGAGGGTTATCCACATAAATTTCTCCAATTAAAATTGTTTTTAAGTTATCCACCATTACACACGTTACAATTGTCTCTATCAGGCTCATCAGTTATCAGTATCACCAGCCGCTGAGTGCTATTACCATAGGGGTCCTTTTCTCCTTAGTTGTTGTTCAGTCATTTCCCCTGATTGTAGCACCTGTGTCCAAGGCAGTAGTGAGGGTTCCCTCTTCCCGTTCCCTCTTCCCGTTCCCTTTCCCTCCCCCCCTTACCCTGGTTTATAATTCATTGGAGTGTCTCTTGCTCCTTCTCCCCTCTGCTCCTTCTCCCCTTTGCACGCCTAATACTATGACAGGCTTTTTATCTACCAAACCGAATCTGACTAATTGGCAAACTGAGGCCAAAGATTTTTTCAACACCAATTCGGGTGATACTGATGTCCCAGGCCAGACTCCTGTAGTAAATATCAAAGATTTTTTCCAAGATCTAGATTTCCACTTTAAAAAACAAATCAAACTATGGTGGGAGGTGTTCAGTTTTGAGACATACATTTCAGAAGACATAATCCCACGTGGTCTTAGAAGTAATTTAGCACCTACAAATAACATTACAGATGAGCACTTCATGAAAGAGTGGGATGCCATTCTGAGCAAATGTTCTATAATACTTATACAGTTACTAATAGACTATCAAACCAAATAATTACAACAACAAAACACGAAAGTTGATTTATTGATGGTCGAAGCTGAACAGTGGAAAACACATTCAGAATTTCTAGACTTAGAGAAAAAACTGCAATCGAATGTAGACAAATTTACACGGGACCTGAAAGAGAGAAAATAAAAAAGTATCAGAGGGACAAAAAAGATTTCAAAGAAGGGCATATTTACAAATATCACTCCAAAAAATGAAAGACTGTTACCACACCTCACGATACATTAGAAACCTCAACTGAGTACGAAATCTCAGACATTGAAGAAGAAACCCCCAAACATACCAAACATCATATGCAAACTAGATTTCAGGAATCTTATCCTTTTTTAGAGGCAACTGGGCCTCAAACCTCATACAGAGGAAGATGAAGACCAGGAGGGGGTGCAAGAGGGCAAGGAAAAAACAGGTGAGACTGGCAAACCAGGAGGTACAGGAGCAGGAGACGTTACTAACCGAGGCGGATATGTCTAAAACTGACCGTGTATCTGATGAGAGCCAAATCATAAATCTTTCAGACTTTGAGTTAAACAATAACCATCTCAGTGTTCTATCAAAGGGACTATAATTTTCACCCTCAGGCCACTTCGATATATATTTGAATGGGTCAAAGACCTAAATTTATTCGCAAGAAAACTACTCCTACATAAGATGTTTAAGCGAAGAGATGATAGGATCACAGACGATCTAGGCCTTGACCCTATGGACCTTATGAGCAGGCAAAACTTAGATACCCTGATGGAACTTATGATANNNNTAGTATGGTCACAGAATATACCACTAGGTGAGGGCCCCTTTACAACTCTAAGACCGAAATCTAAATTTATGCCCTCCCTTGACCTTAAGCTCAGCATTGGAGTATTTGTTAATCTGGTCACTAAAGATCTTGAATATCTAAACACATCTGCACGAAATCTATTGACAATCTCAATGTGGTGAAAGATTAGCTCTCAAAACTTGCCAGGACAAACCATCACCATATAGCCCTCAGACAAAGGGGGCAATGTGGTCATCCTCAGAAGCAAAGATTATGTGACAGAAATCAGTGACTTCTATCGGACAGGGCCTGCTATTCAATCCTCAAAACTGACCCCACCGCCAGCTAACAATCTGGAACTCAGTGAGATACTTAACAATGGTATATTAGACAAAGTAATTTCTGACAGAGAAAGACTTCATTCTAGTCAAACATCCCAAAATTGCCACTCTATACAGTCTACCCAAGATACATAAGGGTAGACAAACCACCACCGAGACGACTGTTGTCTCGGGCATAGGAGCTTGTGACTGAAAATGCCAGTGATTACGTCGATGTATATTAAGACCATTTGTTGTAGCCCTTCCATCGCATCTTAGGGACACCAAAGATATCCTCTGATAATAGAGGACATCAATGTTACTGCAGATACAATCTGGTGTCCTGGATGTGAAGGGCTATATACCACATACCCCATACAGTCGGGTTGTCTGCTATATCCATTTCTTTTAAAACTTGAGGTACTCATCTGGTAAATCACAATGAGTTTGTTCTCAAGTTGCTTACTATTGTTTTAACCAAGAACTACTTCGTTCAACAAAATCTCTACCACCAGACCAGGGCACAGCAATGGGCACGAAATGTGTCCCACTTTATGCTAATTTGTACCTGGGCTGGTGGGAAGCTGAGTAGTCTTCTCTGAGAACATGGAACACTATACCAACCATACAAATGTGGTATAGGTATATAGATGACATCATCTTACTCTGGAACGGTACAGAGAAACTACTGTTAGAGTTCATTACCTACTGTACACTAACACAACAACTTGAAACTCACCTCTGAAATTGGTCCGAGAGAGATCTCCTTTCTGGACCTAAAATTTCAATTACAGAAAATGGATACTTAACATCTACCACTTTTAAAAGAACAAACCGCTACCAATAGTATCCTCCAGAGCTAATAGCCACCCCCCCCCCCCAACCTCATCAACGAACATTCATGTTGGTCAGTTTCCTTCACATTAGAAGGAACTGTACCACATCTTTAGAGTTTGAAAAACAAGCTGTACTTATGAAGGAAAGATTCTATACACGTGGCTACAGCAAGAACAGTATTAGGGGGTTACAAAAGAGCTAAAAGCACTCCAAGAGAAACTCTACTGAGAGATAAAATCCATGCACCAACTACCAAACTCCTTTAGGTCATTGCACATACAACTCCAAATGGGAACAGGCCAGAAAATTTCCAGACACATTGGCACATTCTGCAAGTCAGCCTTGATCTACATACATCTAACATCCAACCTAGTAGGGGATGGGAACCATACTCTCGCTGGATTCTGGAGTCTGTGCTGTGTAGTGGTTGCTATCAGGGGATAACAGATAGGGTAACAACAAAAGAGCAAGAACCCCAAGGAGACTACACACGTACTATGTGTATAATCAGGTGTACCAAAGACCATTGGTGATGGGAGGAGTGAGTGAACTGTAAAAATATAAATCTGTATTTGAGTCGTAACTCAGAGCGATAAAATGGGGAAAACCTTATGGTCAAGTGAGATACTATTAAGAGCCATATACAGCGAATTAAAATTGGACGAATGACCAGGTTAACGTCCATTGCTATCTAAACTCTTATATTAACCACTACTGAATGTAGCAACTGCCTATGTCAGTGTAGGCCCCACCATAGTATTGGTAGGGGATAACACTGATGTCCTATAGTAAGGATAAGGCCAAATACATGCTGTATACAGTGCGTATTAAGTTATATCTAAACAGTACACTAGTAGTGTCTGTTAACTGTTTGATTCCAATAATGGGGTACCGTGTGTAGGTGGTAATAGGGTCTAGACTCAGGTTCTTGTTATTGCCACCAAAGTAAATGGTGTGATGGTGATCTACAGCAGGACATATGCAGATATCCACACAGGTAAGTATCAAGGTGAGTATCTGTACGGCCCAGTGATCAATAGGTCATAGATGTATCAATAATGACTCCATGATTGCACATACAGTGCCGTTTTCACATCATAGGGACCGTAAATTGCCCTACCTGTATGGAGGCAGTATGGAATGCAGAATCATTATCTGCAACAGTGCACAATTCTGCCTGTTAACATGAATCGTATAGTCATGTGTGTTTGCATGAGGTGTGTAGACAGTAGCTGCTACTACAGTGCACTAGTCGTGCCTGTAACATGAATCATATAGTCATGTGTGCATCCATACGTGTAGAGAGCAAGGTTGATAGTGCTACTATAGTACACAAGTAGTGCCTGTTAACATGAACCATGGAGGAATCACGGGATTCATTCGTCCTGTGTACACAGCATACCTCTAATAATATGGCCGGCACCGTCAGCTGGAGACCGGGTGCCCAATGTAACAGCCAGGGGTGGCGCTCGTGGTTTAGATAGCTATTAACAGAATATTTTAGGGCAGAGCTCCATTTCGGAGCCTGCTGGGGCTAGGAAGGCTCCGACCGCAAGCGCATGTTCCCGCCCCTCTGACGCGATGACTGTCATCAATTGCCGACGTACATTCGCTAGTACTGCTTTGTCAAGCAAAACGTACGTCGGCGATTGATGATGTCATCGCTGTCAGAGGGGCGGGACATGCGCTTGCGGTCGGAGCGTCTTCCTATCCCCATCAGGCTCCGAAATGGAGCTCTGCCACTAAAATTCTGTTTTATCTAAACAACGAGCGCACCCTGGCTGTTACATTTGGGCAGCCGGTCTCCAGCTGACGGTGCACGGCCATGTTATTAGAGGTATTAGATTCTGCATTCCATACTGCCTCCATACAGGTAGGCAATTTAGGTCCCTATGCATGTGAACTGCACTGTATGTGCAATCATGGAGTCATTATTAATACATCTATGACCTATTGATCACTTTGCCGTACAGAATCCTCACCTTGATACTTACCTGTGTGGATATCTGCATATGTCCCTGCTGTAGATCACCATCACACCATTTACTGTGGGGCAATAACAATGACCTACACTGGCGACACCCTTTATTTCGACTCGGCTAGTCCCACGAATTCGGTATAACCCGGGTGTATTGAGTTTTGTGACTGTTTGGTTCTGCCCTAGTGGCATTGAGGTTTTTCCAGGCAGGGATTAAAAGCATTTTATTCCGCTGGCTTGCAATACTGCCCAGTACATATATATATACTGCATTACAATTCATGAATTTATGCCATCTGGTAGACAACGCGAAGCATTGCAGCCTATTAAATCCTAAATCATTATCATTTAACAGTCAGCAGCCCCGTCAGCCATAGGGGCATTAACCCGCTGGGAAGGCAAACGCAACGGGTCTTGTCAGAGGTGAGTAGCGGCGCATTCCAGGTATCTGCCAGGACATACTGGGTATTTGCTCGATAAAGTGTGTCGGTGCGTAGGACCTAGACCCTATATTACCACCTACACACGGTTACCCCATTATTGGGAATCAAACTGTAACAGACACTACTAGTGTAACTGTTTAGATACCTACTAATACGCACTGCTCATGTCGCTACTAGGCTTATACTATTCACTGTGACTATCTACCTCACATGTATTTGGCCTTATCCTTACTGTAGGACATCAGTGTTATCCCCTACCACATACTATGGTGGGGCCTACACTGACATAGGCAGTTGTCTACATCATGTAGTGTTAATATAGGAGTTTAGATGCACATGAGACTGTTACCCTGGTCCATTCGTCCAATTTTAATTTCGCTGTACACTGGCTCATAATAGTAACATCACTTGACCCACAGCGTTTTCCCATTTAATCGCGTCTGAGTTACGACTCAAATAAAGATTGATATTTTTACAGTTCACTCACTCCTCCCCATCACCACATGGTCTTTGGTACACCTGATTATATACACTATGTTGTGATGTCCCTCCTTGGGGTTCTTGCTGTTTTTTTGTTACCACAATATAACCATCCTTTCTCCCCAAATGACACCTAGAAGGGCAAAAAACCTCCTTGATCATCTAGTTAGTAGTCATTTTGAAGGTGATTAAGAGTCTGAATACCACCTGGCTGCCAAACAAAACCAGTTGGTTGCTTATTGCCATAATTGCAAAGCTTACAAATCAATAAAAAGTACAAGACTTTCCAAAAACTGGAACAAACACTAGGACATTTGACATCAGGAGATTTATTAACTGTAGATCCGTCTTGTTATCTTATCTAGTGACCTTGCATCTGTCAAAAGATATATGTAGGAAAAACCATATGTCCTTTTAAGGCTCTCCGCGTACTTGAACAACCTTTGGGCCACATTCTGCTAACCACGCCAACCCCCGGTCCAGATTTCTTGCGCTCACCTTGGAAAGCTTCTTACATCGTGTTAAACGGTCGACCATATATCGGACCACCTTTTATTCACGGTCTCCGCTTCAATGGCATCCCTGGGGTGCTGGGTGAGACTATCGAAAGAGTGGGGCCAGAGATGTATATACACCCACTGCACCTCTCTACCATAAAGGTCTTAATGCAGGGTGGTTTGTATTGTAATTGCTTATCTAACTTCTAGGGGGGGAGGTTGACTGTGGGTATTCGCTATGCTACGTTCAATCTTATCCTAATGCGCCATTGTTTCCGAGTTCCATCCACACTGGAGAGGCTTGGTGTGTATTTTTCCCCTCATCCAACTCAGCGGCAAATAAGGCAGTTTGTGGGCAGCACTCGCCACATATGACCATAACATCCACCGAATCGTAGTGCATCTACGTAATGAGGAGTGAGGGTTCGCCAGGTCGACGCTTAGCGAAGTAACGTGTCCAGGACGCACTATTGTCCATGGTGACCTTTCGGTATATCGTTGCCGCGCGCACGCGTTGGCTTGCCCGTCAGGGGCATATAGGCAGAATGTGGTCTCTTCCCATTTCACTCTCCTTCCCGCTTTCCTTTGTATTTTATCCGCTTCATCTGCTCTTATTCCCTATGTAGGTCAGTGTTTATCTATGCTGCCCCATTGTTCCTCTGGAGTCCTATACCCACCACTAGAGGCCTTGGGTTTGTTATTCCTCTAGGTTAACACACTCATTCTACATCATGCCCAATAAGGCACTTTTGGCGCCAATATGCATCCTTAAACATCACCAATCAGGTAGATGCATACTACCTTAAATAGCAGGCTAGTTGGAGGTTCCCTTAGCTCGACAAAGCTCTTCCAGCGAAAATCGCTACGCGTGCCCCAGACGTACTGATTTCAAGGGTGACGCTTCCGCGACTCTCCTGGTCCTGTCCTATCCGCATACCGCTGCACTACAGTACTACCTTCCCTTGGTGGCGGGTTCGTCCGGTCGCAGACTTCAGTGTCTATGTCTGCTAGAGGGTGGAACTAAGCGATGACACTTGCCATAGGGGCAATTGATACTTGTATCTAGTGTCAGCACGTGTAAGACTTAGCATCTGAGACACTGTTACAGACACATGGTCTGCTACATGTCCAGTAGCATTGTTGTGTGGTTGCTGCCATTTAGCCTTCACTATTTCATTTGTACAGTATGACCGCTCATATGCGTTGCAAAGAGTATTTTGATCTTATCATTCCATACCAATATCATCAGAAAGGTGCTCCGGCAAGACGTTGTCATTGACCCTTGGCACCTTTTGCCTGCAAACCTGTCTTGACTCGCAGCTCTGGATTTAGAGAATTTATTTAAGCTCTGAGTTCTTTTAACTATTAGTTATCATATGTGCACCTTGGTTCCAATTATCCTGTTTAACTTTTGAGTCACTTATACTTGCTGTGTTTGTTAATCAGACTTTTCTTGGTCTACAATCGAAGTGTTTAGGTACTATTACAGCACTATCATCTCACACACCATATATCCCACTTACCATTTGGGATTACAGCAGCTCTTCACTGTACATATGTACACTTCCTTAGATAGTGAAGCCAGTTTATGGACGCTATTATACCAAGAGACTAACAAACCCTACCCCTTATCTCCATTTTTAACTTTCGCCATTTTTTTAGGATTAACCGTCACCACCAGAGGGTTATCCACATAACTTTATTTTATTTGAGGATTCTCCAATTAAAAATTGTTTTTATTTATCCACCATTACACAACGTTACAATTGTCTTCTATCAGGCTCATCAGTTATCAGTTATCACCAGCCCTGAGTGCTATTACCATAGGGGTCCTTTGTCTCCTTAGTTGTTGTTCAGCATTTCCCCTGATTGTAGCACCTGTGTCCAAGGCCAGTAGCTAGGATTCCCTCTTCCCGTCTCTTCCCTCCTTCCCTCCCCCCCCTTAACTCCCTGGTGGCATATTAATAGAACATACTGAACAACACCTACAAGCTCCTATCGAACCCCCCCAAAATCACCACAACATATATATATAGACAGATAGTGTCACAAAGGAGTGCTAACTGAGCATGGCAATATATAATTTAAAAAACAACCAAGACAGAACATAAAACACAGACAATTACATACTTACATACTTATTAGATATTTATACATATATATTTAAGCACTGTACCGTGTATGAGTCTCACTGGATGTGCTAAAACTGAGCCTTGTCTGTGTTTTAATGTTCTTCTCTGGTTTTAAATATATATTGCCATGCTCAGTAGCACTCCTCTGTGACACTCATAGCTTAGTTATAAAAATCTGTTAGTGGGTCAGTCTACCCAAGATACATAAGGGTAAGACACCACCACCGGGACGACTGATTGTCTCGGGCATAGGGAGCTTGACTGAAAATGCCAGTGATTACGTCGATTGTATATTAAGACCATTTGTTGTAGCCCTTCCATCGCATCTTAGGGACACCAAAGATATCCTCTGTAAAATAGAGGACATCAATGTTACTGCAGATACAATCTTGGTGTCCCTGGATGTAGAAGGGCTATATACCAGCATACCCCATACAGTCGGGTTGTCTGCTATATCCTATTTTCTTAAAACTTGAGGTACTCATCTGGTAAATCACAATGAGTTTGTTCTCAAGTTGCTTAACTTTGTTTTAACCAAGAACTACTTCTGGTTCAACAAAATACTCTACCACCAGACCCAGGGCACAGCAATGGGCACGAAATGTGTCCCATCTTATGCTAATTTGTACCTGGGCTGGTGGGAAGCTGAAGTAGTCTTCTCTGAGAACATGGAACACTATACCAACCACATACAAATGTGGTATAGGTATATAGATGACATCATCTTACTCTGGAACGGTACAGAGAAACTACTGTTAGAGTTCATTACCATACTGTACACTAACACGAACAACTTGAAACTCACCTCTGAAATTGGTCCGAGAGAGATCTCCTTTCTGGACCTAAAAATTTCAATTACAGAAAATGGATACTTAACATCTACCACTTTTAGAAAGACAACCGCTACCAATAGTATCCTCAGAGCTAATAGCCACCCCCCCCCCCCAACCTCATCACGAACATTCATGTTGGTCAGTTCCTTCACATTAGAAGGAACTGTACCACATCTTTAGAGTTTGAAAAACAAGCTGTACTTATGAAGGAAAGATTCTATACACGTGGCTACAGCAAGAACAGTATTAAGGGGGCTTACAAAAGAGCTAAAAGCACTCCAAGAGAAACTCTACTGAGAGATAAAATCCATGCACCAATACCAAACTCCTTTAGGTTCATTGGCACATACAACTCCAAATGGGAACAGGCCAGAAAAAATTTCCAGACACATTGGCACATTCTGCAATCAGACTCTGATCTACATGACATACTTAAATCATAACCGAACTAGAGGGAGAGGGGGGGGGGGGAAGGGAACCCTCGCTACTGCTGGCTGGATGTATGTGGAGTGGAGGTGCTACTATCAGGGGATAAACAGATAGGGTAACAACAAAAGAGCAAGAACCCCAAGGAGAGCACTCACACACTAGTGTATATAATCAGGTGTACCAAAGACCATGTGGTGATGGGGAGGAGTGAGTGAACTGTAAAAATATAAATCTGTATTTGAGTCGTAACTCAGAGCGATAAAATGGGGAAAACGCTTATGGTCAAGTGAGATACTATTAAGAGCCAGTATACAGCGAATTAAAATTGGACGAATGGACCAGGGTAACAGTCCATGTGCTATCTAAACTCTTATATTAACCACTACTGATGTAGACAACTGCCTATGTCAGTGTAGGCCCCACTAATAGGTATGTGTGGCCTGAGGATAACACTGATGTCCTATAGTAAGGATAAGGCCAAATACATGCTGTATACAGTGAGTCGTATTAGTAGTTATCTAAACAGTACACTAGTAGTGCTGTAACATGTTTGATTCCCAATAATGGGGTACACGTGTGTAGTGGTAGGTAATCATAGGGTCTAGACTCCTAGGTTCTTGTTATTGCCACCAAAGTAAATGGTGTGTGGTATGATCTACAGCAGGACATTGCAAGGATCCACAAGGTAAGTATCAAGGTGAGTATCTGTAGGCTACGGCCAGTGATCATAGGTCATAGATGTATACAATAATGACTCCATGATTGCCACATACAGTGCCAGTTCACATGCATTAGGGACCGTAAATTGCCCTACCTGTATGGAGGCAGTATGGAATGCAGAATCAGTAGCTGCTGAACAGTGCACAATTCGCGTTGTGTTAACATGAATCGTATAGTCATGTGTGTTTGCATGATGATGTGTGTGAATCAGGAGCCACTGCTACTACAGTGTCACTAGTCGTGCCTGTAAACATGAATCATATAGTCATGTGTGCATCCATACAGTGTTAGAGAGCAAGGTTGATAGTGCTACTATAGTACACAAGTAGTGCCTGTGTTAACATGAACCATGGAGGAATCACGGGATTCATTCGTCCTGTGTACACGAGCATACCTCTAATAAATGGGCCGTGCACCGTCAGCTGGAGACCGGGTGCCCAAATGTAACAGCCAGGGGTGCGCCTCTGGTTTAGATAGCTATTAACAGAATATTTTAGTGCAGAGCTCCATTTCGGAGCCTGCTGGGCTAGAACGCAGCGTCCGACCGCAAGCGCATGGTCCCGCCCTCTGACGCGATGACGTCATCAATTGCCGAGTACATTTCGCTAGTACTGCTTTGTCAAGCAAAACGTACGTCGGCGATTGATGATGTCATCGCGTCAGAGGGGCGGGACATGCGCTTGCGGTCGAGCGTTCCTATCCCCATCAGGCTCCGAAATGGAGCTCTGCCACTAAAAATTTCTGTTAAATCTATCTAAACAACGAGCGCACCCCTGGCTGTTACATTTGGGCAGCCGGTCTCCAGCTGACGGTGCACGGCATGTTATTAGAGGTATTAGATTCTGCATTCCATACTGCCCTCCATACAGGTAGGGCAATTTAGGTCCCTATGCATGTGAACTGGCCATGTATGTGCAATCATGGAGTCATTATTATACATCTATGACCTATTGATCACTTTGCCGTACAGATCTCACCTTGATACTTACCTGTGTGGATATCTGCATATGTCCCTGCTGTAGATCACCATCACACATTTACTATGTGGTGGCAATAACAAGGACCCTACACTGGCGACACACACTTTATTCGAGCTCGGCTAGTCCCCACGAATTCGGGTATACCCGGGTGTTATTGAGTTGGAGTTTGTGACTGTTTTCTGCCCGAGGCATTGAGGTATTTTCCAGGCAGGGATTGTTGAAGCATTTATTCCGCTGGCTGCAATACTGCACAGTACATATATATATACTGCATACAATTCATGAATTTATTGCCATCTGGGTAGACACGCGAAGCATTGCAGCCTATTAAATCCTATCATTATCATTTAACAGATCAGCCGCCCGTCAGCCAGGCATGAACCCAGGCGTGGGAAGGCAAACGCAACGGGGCTTGTCAGAGGTGAGGAGCGGCGCGCATTCCAGGTTACTGCCAGGTACATACTGGGTATTTGCTCGAATAAAGTTGTTGTCGGTGCAGTAGGAGCTAGACCCTATATTACCACTACACACTGGTACCCCATTATTGGGAATCAAACATGTTAACGACATACTAGTGTACTGTTTAGATAACTACTAATACGCACTGCTCATTCGCCACTAGGCTTATAGCTATTCACTGTGACTATCTACTCCTCAGCATGTATTTGGCCTTATCCTTACTGTAGGACATCAGTGTTATCCCCTACCACATACTATGGTGGGGCCTACACTGACATAGGCAGGTCTACATCAGGAGTGGTTAATAATAGGAGTTTAGATAGCACATGGACTGTTACCCTGGTCCATTCGTCCAATTTTAATTCGCTGTACACTGGCTCATAATAGTAACTCACTTGACCCACAGCGTTTTCCCCATTTTATCGCTCTGAGTTACGACTCAAATAAAGATTGATATTTTTACAGTTCACTCACTCCTCCCCATCACCACATGGTCTTTGTGTACACGACTGATTATATACAATAGTGTGTGAGTGCTCTCTCCTTGGGGTTCTGCTGTTTGTTGTTACCCCATACTTAAATCATACACAGAAATGACACCTAGAAGGCAAGGCAACAAAAACCTCCGTGATATCTAGTTAGTAGTCATTTTGAAGGTGATAAGAGTCATGATACCTGGCTGCCAGACAAAAACCAGTTGTTGCTGTTGCATTAGTTGCCATAATTGCAAAGCTTACAAATCAATAAAAAGTACAAAGACTTTCCCAAAAATGGAACAACTAGGACATTTGACATCAGGAGATTTATTAACTGTAGATCCTCTGGTGTTATCTTATCTAGTGACCTGCATCTGTCCAAAGATATATGTAGGAAAAAACCAGATGTCCTTTTAGGCTCTCCCCGTACTTGAACACCTTTGCACAATTCGCAACCAGCAGGACACACCGGTAGCCAGACATGTTCTGGAACATCACAATGGGGACAGCAATGTCCTGACATATCGCGGGCATAGACAATATTCACTTGCGCCCAGAAAAGGGTGACTGGATGAGATCCTACTCCAAAAGGAGGTCAGATGCAATGGATCGTATACACACTAGGCACACTTTCTCCCCAAGGTCTAATGAGGGATTTTAGTATTTTATCCCTTCATCTGACCTTTATTCCTAATGACGGTCAATGTACCTATGCTGCCCCATTGTTAATTCTCTGAGTTCCCATATAACCCACCACTAGAGCCGTCCTTGGTGTTTGTATTCCCTCTATGTTCACACACACTCATTCCTACATCATGCCCAATCAGGCACTTTGGCGCCAATATGCATCCATTAAACATCCACCAATCAGGTAGTGCATACTACCTTAAATAGCAGGTAGTTGGAGGGTTTCCCTTAAGCCTCGACAAAGTTTCCAGCGAAACGTACGCGGGCACAGACGTACTGATGTCACAGGTGACGCCTTCCGAGACTCTCCGGTCCGTCACTTCCGCATACCGCTGCAAAACTACAGTACTCCTTCCCTTGTGGAGGGTTCGGTCCGGTACACAGACTTCTCAGTGTCTAGTCTCTAGAGGGGGGGAACTAAGCCGATCACTGCCATAGGGGCAATTGATACACTTTGTATTAGTGTCAGCACAGTGTAAAGACTTAGCAGTCTGAGACACTGTTACAGACACAACTGGTCTGCTACATTGTCACCACTACGCAGTGTTTGTGTTGTGTTGTCTGCCTTTATTGCCTTCACATTTTCATTTGTACAGTGTATGTACCGGCTCATATCTGTTGCAAAGAGTATATTTGATCTTATATTCCAACCAATAGCATCAGAAAGGGCTCCGGGCACAAGACGTTGTCATTAGACACCTTGGCAGACACTTATTGCCTGCAAACCTGTCTGACTCGCAGCTCTGGATTTAGAGAATTTATTTAGCTCTAGGTTTTTTACTATTAGTTATATATGTGCAACCTTGGTTCCAATTATCCCTGTTAACTTTTGAGTCACTTATACTTGCTGTGTGTGTTAATCCAGACTTATCTTTGGTCTAAAATCGAAGTGTTTAGGTACTATTACAGCACTATCACTCACACACCTATATCCCCACTTACCATTGGGATTACCAGCAGACTCATCACTGTACATATGTACACTTACCTTGAATAGTGAAAGCCATTTATGGAGCACCTATTATACCAATAGGACTAAATAACCCTACCCTTATCTCCATTTTTAACTTTCGCCATTGTTTAGGATTACCTCACACAGAGGGTTATCCACATAACTTTATTTTATTTGAGGATTTCTCCAATTAAAATGTTTTTAAGTTATCCACCATACAAACGTTACAATTGTCTCTCTATCAGGCTCATCAGTTATCAGTATCACCAGCCGCTGAGTGCTATTACCATAGGGTCCTTTTCTCCTTAGTTGTTGTTCAGTCATTTCCCCTGATTGTAGCACCTGTGTCCAAGGCAGTAGCTAGGATTCCCTCTTCCCGTTCTCTTTCCCTCCCCCCTTTACCCTGGTGCATATTAATAGAACATACTGAACACCTAACAAGCTCCTATCGAACCCCCAAAATAACCACAACATATATATATAAGCATATGAGTGTCACAGAGGAGTGCTACTGAGCATGGCAATATATATTTATAAAAACCAGAGACGAACATAAAACAACAGAACAATTACATACTTACAATACTTATTAGATATTTATACATATTATTAAGCACTGTACCGTGTATGAGTCTCACTGGATTGTGCTAAAACTGAGCCTGCCTTGTCTGTGTTTATGTTCTGTCTCTGGTGTTTTAAATATATATTGCCATGCTCAGTAGCACTCCTCTGTGAAACTCATATGCTTATAATATATGTTGTGGTTATTTTGGGGTTCGATATGAGCTGTTAGGTGTCCAGTATGTTTTACAATTCTTGTCCAGCTAGTCATGGCTGATTGGAGGGTGGAACCTCCTACCTAATTGAAGCTCACCCCCTCCCACATTTAAATGTGGTTATGGGCTCACTCCATAGCATCTTACCTCAGGGGAACTTGCCGCTTGCAGTTTGGCTGTGACATCCTAATACAGAGTGCTTTCCGGTGAATGTAACGGTTAATAAAAGCTTCAGTCAGACTTAGAACTTTGCAACTAATATTGACAGATTTACTATAAATCATTCTTCCTTTATTCTACAGTGTTTCAGGTTATAGAATTTATATAGCATTAGGGACCCCTGATATGTGGTCTGCCGTGCCGTTGCTCAGGGGCTTACAACAATTTTGGCCAAAAATGTCAAACTAAAAGACCATTTTACTTCTTATATTATTTATACTATATATTTATGCACTAGTATGCCGTGATATGAGTCTCACTGGATGTGCTAAAACTGGCAGCTTGTCTTTGTTTTATGTTCTGTCTTGGTTTTAAATAATATTTGCCATGCTCAGTAGCACTCCCTGTGACACTCATATGATATATATATGTTGTGGTTATTTTGGGGGTTCGTATAGGAGCTTGTTAGGTGTCCAGTATGTTTTACATTCTTGTCCAGCTAGTCATGGCTGATTGGAGGGTGGCAACCTCCTACCTAATTGAAGCTCACCCCTCCACATTTAAATGGTTATGGGCTCACTCCATAGCATCTTCCAACTCAGGGGAACTTGCCTGCTTGCAGTTTGGGTGACATCTCTAATACAGAGTTGCTTTTCGCAGTTGCGATGTAAGTGTAAGGGTTTAGAAATAAAAGGCTGTCGCAGAATCAGACATTCAGAAGCTTGATATGAGCAATCTAAGTATTGACAGAGTTTTAACACTCTAAATCATTCTTCCTGTTATTATACAGGTTATTAAGAATTTATATTAGCGTTAGGGACCCCTGATATGTGGTCTGCCGTGCCGTTGGCTCAGGGGCTTACAATAATTTTGGCCAAAAATGTCAAACTAAAAGACCATTTTACTTATTAGATATTTATACATATATATTTAGGCACTGTACCGTGTATGAGTCTCACTGGATGTGCTTAAACTGAGCCTTGTCTGCATATTAATAGAACAATATATTGTGTAGATCTCTCTAATTTTATAGTTATTTCGGTATATTTATATAACAACAGTATACAGTATATATTGTTTATATTGCTGCATATTAATAGAACAATATATTGTGTAGATCTCTCTAATTTTATAGTTATTTAGGTATATTTATATAACTACAGCATATATATATATATATATTTTATATTGCTGCATATTAATAGAACAATATATTGTGTAGATATCTCTAATTTTATAGTTATTTTGGTATATTTATATAACAACAGTATATATATTGTTTATATTGCAGCATATTAATAGAACAATATATTGTGTAGATCTCTCCAATTTTATAGTTATTTCGGTATATTTATTGTATACTATTTTTACTGCAAATGATGTGCTGTGCTTGTGGCCTACTGCACGGTAACTTACCGGATTGTTGTTTTTCTGTATATTGTAGGGAGACAACTCTTCTGGTCGACAAAATAAATGAGGAGAATGATGAGAAGAGTGCATTAAGGGTCAAATACACTCTGCAGCAAAATCACAATCTCACTGTATCCGAGACCAGCATAAAGAAGATGAGACGCAGAATTGGATGGAAATATGGACATGTGAGGTTATTACTGGACAGTACAGGAGGTAAAAGTGTTGTTTAAGAAACTGTACTGTACCTCTAAAATTATTTATTCCTTGTCATTACAGAGTGTACCCTATGATAACGGACGTTAACAAAATCAAGAGAGTGGTCCAGGCCCAGGCATGGATCGACAGTGGAGAAACTTTCCAGGATTGCATCTTCACTGAAGAGTCTACTGTTTCGCTGTAGAGATTTGCCACCTTTGCATTCCACAAAAAAGGTTGCATATCTATGAAGCCGCGTCCAAAACCCCCAGTGAAGATGCATGTGTGGGGTGCCATCTCTAGGTGTGGACCAGGATGCATCGTCATCTTTGAGGTACAGTAAAATGTATGTCACACTCTTTTGCCTTACGCACTGTACTGTACTAGTGTGCAGTTTTTTGAGCACTTTTCTTTTCTTGTTATAGGAATCATGAATAAAGCTTTCTTTTAAGAGAAAATTGTGCCTGAGATTGTGGAATTCATCACACGTGAGTTCCCGGATGGTTACCGTTTCTACCAGGACAACGATCCGTAGCACACCGGTTCAACAGCGCATATCCTTGAGCGCGATATCAACTGGGTGAAGACGCCAGCGGAGTAAGTGCGGTAACCGTGTCTCATTTTTTCCCACTGTTTTTACTGTGTACTGTATCTCTTTAACTAATTGTCCTTTTTTTCCCCCTTCAATCCGATCGAAATGGTCTGGCAGCAGTTGAAGGACCATATCCGAAAAGTCGTGAAACCCTCCAAAAAGGATGAGTTGGCGCAAGGCATACTGAGTTTTTGGAACGATGTACTCACCGTGGAACGCTGCAATAATATATTGACCATATTGCGACTGTTTTGCCCATTGTTATCGCGCGTAATTGGCAAGCATCAGGAAGGTAGTATGGTATAGTACTGTACTGTAGTATTGTAAGTACAGTATGATACAAGTAAGTATGGCACAGATTTTTTCTTTCCTAGTAGTTAGAGTATACAGTAGTTGCAGTATATACTAGTTTGACAGTACTAACTGCATACTGTTGTCCAATATGGAGTAGCTATACAGTACACAATGCCATAATACAGTATGCACCTACTGTAACTGCTCAATTTTTTTCTTTCCAGAGAGAGCCAGACCATGTGGTTACAAAGTATTTAACAGTAGTCACAGTATACAGTAGTTCCAGTAAAGACTAATTTGACAGTACTACACAGCACACAATGCCATAATACAGTATGCACATAACTGCACTAATTTTTTGTTTTCTTGTGTTTTCAGAAAAAAAGGATGGACTGGGGGAGAGGGGAGGTTATCGTGTATAGTCTGTGAACTGTTTGTACAGTTAAGTGTACAGTATCTAAACTGCAGTCATGATGTACACAAAACCTCTCCTCTCTCAATGAACTACTGTACTGTACATAGAATGAGGATGAAGATAAAGACAGGAAAATTATATTACTATATATATATATTATTATATATTATTAATTAATATTATTATCAATGTGCATTATATATGATTATCCACCAGCCCTCAATTTCTTCCATCTGACAGAAGAACTTAATAAAGACTGCATTTTGTATTATTCATGATTATTTTAATATTTGTTTGTTTTTTCCTGATAAAATAAAATAAATATTTATTTACATTCATGATAATCATAATCATTGACAACAACCCCCCCCCCCCCCACACACACCTACACCAAAGAAAAAGAATGACAAAAAGTGGTAATTTACTGCATCAACAACAAGAATCAGATAATGTTTTTTTAAACTCTCAATTCTCACAGTGCTGTGCAAATCAGATTTATATCAAATTCGAGATGGGATTTTCCAAAGCCTTACCGTAAACAAAGTCTCAAAGGGTTGGGAGGGGGGATGGGTGAGTCATGCGCAGAAATCAGCTAGCTCCCATCCCAAAGAGGATTACACGCAGGCGCATAGAGACGTGATCCTCGGCTAGGGACAGATTAAAAACACAATGGCAAGCTTCAGAAACTGAATGACTCTGTAGATAAGAGTTTCAAATCCTTGAGCGAGCCTTGTGTGTGTTCGTGGGGGAGGGGGGTACAGGGTACAGCTGCATGAAGGATTACATTAGTTGTACTGCAGTTCAAAGAAATTGCATATTTTCAAAAGGCAGGTCACCATAATAATTTGATCCCTGCACCCCCAAATACAGTACTGTACATAAAAAGCACACAAATCAACCATGTGCAGTCAAATGCACAGTGTTGCAGTCAAAAGCTACAGCACAGATTGAATGTCATAATATCAAGATGGTTTATGCAGGCTTGTGGAGAAAATAAAAATAAAAAATGAAGGGGAAAAAATAAATATATATATATATATTTTTTGGTCACTTACTCTTGAACTTCGCAAGCAAGCAGTAGTGAATTTACAGGTGCATGCGCAGTAATCATCAGCTATCAAGCAGGAATGTGATTGAAACCAGAAAGACACACATTCAAAGGAATGGTGTGGGAGAGGTGTACTGCACTGTAGAGAAGATAAGAAGTTGAAATACCCTGCAGTGCAGTACATTATCCTGTGTGTGTGCGGGGGCGAGTGAGGGGAGAGCGCTGTACAGTATATGTCGAAATGTGATACTGTTACAGTACTGTACACGCCTATGCGTTGCAACAATTTTCAAATGAGACATACAGCCCTGCAAATGCATGTATAAATATGCAAATTTACAATTACTGCGCGCGCACACGCAAACTGTGTACTGACGTAGGTTGAACTGCTAAAGTATTAGACTTCGAAGACAACAGCTCGCGAACGCCCCCTGAGTTTTTAGACGGTATTGCAGTATTGCAGACAGCGCTAATAAAATGCTAATATTACGAGCGCTAAAATACCGCAATACACTCCGGACAAAAAAAAAACATACTGCAGCTGCCCGCGGTTATCAGGATTGCGCCGCTACGGCTGCATGAGGCTAATGGCGGCCGCTACTGTATGTATAAATTGTTATAGGCTTACTGTATTTCTCTGCCTACTGTAAAGCCCGCAAAATTTACTGGCCCATAAGGTATTCTAATGGCCAGAGGGCGCCCGGCTGTCTGAGGCGCAAGCTCCAAACAAAGGCTCACTCCCCCAGATTGAGTGGAGAAAGAGAAGGACATGGCTGTTTAAGTTAAGTACCATACTTCACACCTCTGGTCAGAGTTTTGCGGCCCAGATTCCCAGATGGTAAACTTTGAGACGCCAACTTTTTAGTGTGGGGCTCGGGAAATGGGACTGAAAGGACAAGACTCACTGCTGTTGCTTCCCCTCATACAGAGGTAACAGGAAGGGTTCACAGTTTTAGTGTTAGGACCTGCATTTTTGGTTTACCTTGACGTTTGGTATGGAGGCTTACGATGCTTTGGCCAATGGGTTTAACTAAAAAAACAAGTAATTACCATTATTATTCAAGTATTTAAACTTTATACTCATTGCCATATATGTTTTGTCAATTTGATGTAGCATTGGGCACCCCTGTCTTTTACTGTATTTCTCTGCCTACTGTAAAGCCCGCGAAATTTACTGGCCCATAAGGTATGCTAATGGCCAGAGGGCGCCTGGCAGTCTGAGGAGCAAGCTCCGAACAAAGGCTCACTCCCCCAGATTGAGTGGAGAAAGAGCAGGACATGGCTGTTTACGTTAAGTTCCATACTTCACACCTCTGGTCAGAGTTCCCCAGCCCAGATTCCCAGATGGCAGACTTTGAGACGCCAACTTTAGTGTGGGGCTCGGGAAATGGGACTCTGACTGGAGGGATGTGCACATGTGCCAACCACCTGCGGGTACCCTCCTGCTTCCCACGTGAGCTGGCAAGAGGTAATTGGGTCCAGGTAATTATTATCCAATACCTGAGGCCTAATGTTAAGGGTTAGAGACTAAGGGCCTCATGCAGTAAGTGCCGAAAAAGTGCTCTCCGCAAGTGTTCACTATCGGCATGATTTTGGCGATTTGCCCTCGCAGTATGCAATAAGGGCCGAATCCCTGGCGAATCACTGCGAAAGCAAAATGCCGATTAGCCGGTGGCGAAACAGTCTGTCTCCCGATAACCTGGCGATACGCTGTTTCTGACGATATGTGTTTGCAGCAGAGAGAGATCTGCCACTCACTCTGTGCAAACATCGGCAAAATAAAAATATATAAAAACAATTTTTACTCATAGTGTACATGTGCAGAGGGTCTCCGGAGCTGAACCGCATTGGTTTCAGGTCCGGGGACCCCCTGCTTCCCGAGATACAGACCCCTTTATGAGGTGCCGGTTTCCCTCTGCATTTAAATGTCCCGATCACGTGACCGCGGAATGTAAACAAAGCAGAGGGATACCGGCACCCCATAAAGGGGCCTGTATCTCGGGAAGCAGGGGGTCCCCGGACCTAAAACCAAAGCAGTTAAGCTCCAGAGACCCTCTGCACATCTACACTATGAGTAAAACAAACATATAAATAAACAGTCATTCCTTACCTTTGCGGCTATCTGCTATGGTAATGAAGCAGCATTAATGTATTAATAATAGTGTGCAGGAGCAGGGGGTCCCCTGAGCAAAACTGCATTGATTTGTGGATCAGGGACCCCCTGCTTCCCGAGTTACAGGCCCCAGTATGTGTCATCGGGTGCCAGTGTCGCCGCCATCTTTATAGAGCCCACGTCGTGTCTTAGACGCAATAAAGATGACGGCGTCATTGGCCTCCGATGCCCCATACCGGGGGCCTGTAACTCGGGAAGCAGGGGGTTCCTGAGCCACAAATCAATGCGGTTCAGCTCAGGGGACACCCTGCTCCCGCACAATATTATTAAAATACATTAATGCTGCTTCATTACCATAGCGGATAGCCGCTAAGGCAATGAAGGAGTTAAGGCATAATAGCATTTTTATTGGGGACAATTGCCCCCAATAAACATTGCAATAAACAACATACACCCCCTGTGCCCCCAACAACCCCTATACTCCCATTACATATATTACATTTTTGTGATGCACAGCAATGATACTAGAGGATGGCGGTGGCCCTCGGGTGTTCCCCGCAGGCCTGCAGTACCAATTCTGTGCCCCCCCAAAAAAATCCAACAACACAAATACTTTACAATAAATACACCCCCCACCTAACACATACAGTACAGTACAGTAATATGCAAAATTACTATTATCCACATATGGATAATAGTGCATTTGCCCATTTTAAATACATAAAGAACAATAAAAACAATAAATACATATTGCACTCACCCATCTCCGGCTGCCACGATGAAGGCCATCCTCATCTTCATTACCGTCCATGCCCCCTATGATGCTGCAAAACCTAACTAAGAATAAAACAGCCAATGTAATGTCCCCTAACCCCTTAATCAACATAGCGGTTATTAACTGCTACAGTCATTAAGGGGTTAACCCACCCTCACCCACCACTCGGGAGGCCTACATACCCTCCCCCACTTCCCCCCCACCCCATGAGGCCTAACCATCCTCACACACTACCCAGCCAGAAGGCCTACCCACATACCCTTGGGGTGAATACCCCCTTCCCCCACCCCCAGTACCCACAATAAAAACAATACACAGCCCCACAATAAACATCATTATATTTAATAAATACATAGCCCACCTGCTGTGCCCCCTCATAAATACATGATTTATTATTTTACATACAGGGTTAATACCCCAGGCCCACGGGAGTCCCCGGTGGGCCTGATGGGTCACCTCACAGACCTACAGTAGCCCAGCACCATGTTTCAAACATGGTTTGGAGGCCTGTGGGTGGTACCCACCAGGCGCCATGGTCCACCAGGTGGTCTCCGCGGGTCACCGTTTGCCACAATGGGGTCCCCACGGGTAGGCCTGCGGCTTTCTGGGGGGCCCCAGGTCTGACCCACAGGTGTCTGAGGGGCCTCGGGTGGTTCCCACGGGGGTCTGGGGACCCATGGGTGGTCCCTACAGGTCCGCGGTGCCCCCACAGATGTGGGCCACCAGTTCTTCCCCGCAGGTGTCCACCGTGGAACCGGCAGCCGTTTACCCATGAGAAGCCCGAGGAGACCGCAGGTGGTCTCCATAGGTCCCCCGCAGACCTGAGGAAACAACCCTGTATGTAAAAAAAAAAAACATGTCCTATACATTAAATACATCAATCCCCCCCTCCCCCCACAACACATACAGTACAATAATGTGCAAAATAACTATTATCCAGATAGGGATAATAGATTATTTGCCCATTATTAAACACATTAAGTAGCATAATAAAATAAATAAAGTTCTACTCACCTCATCACTAAGAAGCCCCCTCGCCAGCAAAATCCGTGTCCTCCGTTGCCAACAAAATACATAGCCAATACATTGCAATTACATTCTGATATCAATTAACCCCTTAATCACCATATATATATATATATATATATATATATATATATATATATATATATATATATATATATATATGTATATAATAAATAGATAAGAGCAAGGCACTCCGTCAAGTAGATGAGAGTGTGTGCAAATCCTATATGAACCAAATAAGTAATACGATACCGTGTGACTGAATATCAGAGGCAGTACTCCACGAGGTAGTCAAAAGATTTTGTATTTAGTGAGACATAAAAACCAACGTTTCGGTCCTCCACACTGGACCTTTCTCAAGGTGATGTACAGACAGAGTGAAATAGAACACATATATGTACCTTCCCAAACCATGACAAACAGGTGCACCACATTATTATATACAATTGATTAACTTACATGCTCAATGCAGGATCAGCCCATTATTGTCAGATCAGCAGTTGTTAACTAGACCTCTAAAGTGTCACTGACACGTAGAACACACTCCCTGCACATGTATCAGTAAAGGGAAGCTGTGTATGTGTTCATTAAATTCCGTCGCGTGATGCAGATAGAGTACTGGGCGCCTGTAGCCCAAACAGCCTATCTGCGCATGCGCGAGTCGTCCGGCAGTGCAGGGAGAAGGTACATGATAAAAATGAGCAGTGGAGCCATTGCGCATGCGCGAATCGCCGGTTAATAAATAAATAATGATCATTGCGGTTCACAACACTCTGCCATACTTGAAGAATGAATGAGCATCATACTGTTATACAACTAGTGGCAGAGCTCATGGCAAGTTAAGCAGATAGTTTGTTTAAGAAGACTGCTTTGCCAAATGGAAAAATTAAAGGTATACACACACATTATATTGTATGAAGCTGTCAGCATCAACTGATAATAACATGAGCACGTCAATACAAGCATTAAAGTATGAATAAATGTGGCACCAGACAAAAATACCAGAATAAAGTGCAAATAAGTGATACTCAACAAATGTGAACATATAAAAGCTGAGATGCTGGCTGAATAAGAATGTATAAAAATACACAAAAAATGATTAAATGACTAAACAGATATAAATACACTATTGCACAATTGATTACACATTTACGTTCAGGCTTATTATCAGAGCCTGCATATAACGAATCAAGCCAAGGTATCAGACAAGACAAAAGGTCATCACTCCATCTCCACTAGATACATAGGACATCATGAGTACAGTTAGCACTTGAGACCATACTAAATAGTCGCTGAAAACAGTCATATATCCAGTGTGAGGACATGGCGTAATCCTTCATCTGTTCATGGGAAATAAACAGGCAAAAGCCAAATGAAGAAATCGAATCCATAAATTCATATCCTGTCTTTAAGACAAACATAATCCTATGTGAAGCAGGACAATTATTTCTGGACGGAATGTAGAATAGAAACCCGGTATGCTGACTCGAATCCTGGGGACGAAAAGTCACCTAATGCAGATGAGTCTTTGATTGTTGATTGGGTTTATCCTGTATATAAAGGTAGCAACTCGTCCGATAAAAGCACACAAAAGAGGCGACCCCAGTCACCGTATGTGGATCCGCCACTATCATGAAAGGTTGATCAGAGAAAACAGCTCAACGCCAGATCTTCGTTCAATCCACGTGGACTTAATGTGTCCAGTTTGTAGATGGTGCGTGCTTCTAATTGAAGGAGAGCTTTATTGCGGTCTCCACCCCTAGGGGGCAATGGGACCTGCGCAATTGGCATGCACCGCAGAGTAGCGAGACTATGCTGTTTCTCTTTAAAGAGACGAGCCACTGGTTGTTGTGTAAAATCTTCCTTGTTATCTGTGTCTGCCAAGGCCTTCCTGATGGCAGACCGGATGGTCTTGCCGATGTAATAAAGCCCACATGGGCACATGATGAAATAGATCACATATTTTGAATCACAATTCAAAAAATCTTTGATATTAATACGATATCCATGGTGTGGATGTGGATAACTTTTTCCAAGAACCATAAATTGGCAATTAACACATACCCAGCATTTATGAACCCCCACTGGTCTAGTCAGCCATGACTGTTTTTTGCCATATTTTGAACGTGGATCCACTTGAGTGAGCAAGTCTCACAAATTGCGACCTCGACGATAGCAAAAACGAGGAGGATCCTTAAAATAATGTCCAATTTGCTTATCTTTGGCCAAAATGTGGGTGTGTTGTAAAATGCTACGTCGGATGAAGTTTGATGCTGTTGTATAGGTGCTTTTGATATTAAAACGGTTATCGCATACTTTTTTATTTTTTGGATTTAACAATGTTGCTCTCTGTATATTCCTCGATTTTTCAAGTGCCATAGTCACCTCTGCCAGATCATAACCACGTTCCAGAAAGGACTCTTTCATTTCTTCAAGTGCTGCCTCTAATCTCGAAGGTTCTGTGGTAATTCTTATGACCCTCAAGAATTGTGAAAAGGGTGAACCTTTCTTCATGGGTGTTGGATGGTGGCTGGATGCTAAAAGTAGCGTATTTTTATCCGTAGTTTTTCGGTAAAGTCTTGTTGCCAAACGACCATTATCCTTATATACAATTGTATCTAAGAAGGCTACCTCGGAGGTGCTGAAGCACAATGTGAAGCGTATAGTAGTGGGTAAACTATTGAGTGTGTCAACAAATGCAAGTAACTCTGCCTCAGAGCCTGACTAAACCAGAAACCAGTCATCTATATAGCGAAAAAACCTAACCAGAGGTTTACTGCATGATGGATTTTCAAAAAAATATTTACGTTCATAAGAATCCATGAATACACTGGCGACACACTTTATTCGAGCTTGGCTAGTCCCACGAATTCGGGTATACCCGGGTGTATTGAGGTTTGTGACTGTTTTCTGCCCGAGTACATTGAGTTATTTTCCAAGCAGGGATTGAAGCATTTTATTCCCGCTGGCTGCAATACTGCACAGTATATATATATAAACTGCATTACAATTCATGAATTTATGCCATCTGGTAGACACGCGAAGCATTGCAGCCTATTAAATCCTAATCATTATCATTTAACAGATCAGCCGCCCATCAGCCAGGCATGAACCCAGGCTGGGAAGGCAAATGCAACGGGGCTTGTCAGAGGTTAGGAGTGGCGCATTCCAGGTATCTGCCAGGTACATACCGGGTATTTGCTCGAATAAAGTGTGTCGGTGCAGTAGGTTAGCATATGATGGGGCCATGTTTGACCCCATTGCAGTACCAATAAGCTGCAAATAAAAGTCATTTTCAAATTTAAAATAATTTTTGTGTAGAATCACATCCATCAATAACAGTAAAAAATCAGGAGGAGGGCCAGTAGGTGCATTGAAACTCAGAAGATGTTCTCTGCTAGCTTCAATGCCTTCAGCATGGTTAATATTGGAATAGAGACTCGCGACATCCATTGTAGCCAGAATGTACTCATCTGCAATATCTGTTAGAGTGGCTAATTGATTAATAAAATCAGTGGTGTCTTTGATATAAGTTTTAATGTTCGAGACAATAGGCTGTAGAAAAAAATCTACATATTGTGAGAGCGGGTGAGTCAATGAACCACATGCTGAAATGATTGGCCTTCCAGGTGGTGCGGTGATAGATTTATGAATTTTGGGAAGAATGTATATGACTGGTATAATGGGATTAGATTGTTTCAAAAAACTGCTACTCTCGTCGGAGATCCATCTATTTGTCAGGCCAAGATCAATGATGGTATCAATCTCCCTTTTATAGTTTAATGTGGGATCCGAAGATAACAATTTATAATGTGTAGTAACCCCTAATTGATTGCCAATCTCTTTTCTATAGTATATGTATGGCATAACCAAAACACCACCCCCTTTGTCGGCTGATCTGATGATGATGTCAGTATTTAAACTAAGGGACTTGATAGCCAGATGTTCTTCCCTTGAGAGATTTGAATAACTAGTTTTATAGTTTTTTAATTTAGCCCTTGTGTCCAGTCCCACTAGATTCATAAAAGTGTGTATGCTGTGGTTATGCGTGTGGGGATCAAAAGTACTGCGTGGTTTAATTTTATTTTGTTGAGTAACATCACGAACTGTAGTTTCACACGGTGTCTTACTAAAAAAGTCTTTCAATTTTAATTGTCTATTAAGACGGTATAAATCTACTTCCCAATTGAAGGGATCTTGTTTACATGTAGGTATCAATGATAGGCCTTTGTTAAGTAGGCTGAGTTCAGCAGGTTTAAGAATATACTTAGACATGTTAAACACAACGCACTCTATGTTGCGTGCTTGTTTGAACCTCTGGATGTTGTCTGCCGCAATGGATACCTTGTGTTTGTGTCCACCCCTCCTGGTTTTGCGCCTGGTTTGGGAATAGGGGGAGGGGGGTTTCCTTGCCCTAAAAAAGATGAGGGATCTGCTGTTAAACTTTCTTGACCATCTGACTGATCTGTGTCACTAGTGTTACATGTGCCGCTATTAGCCGTGGTTTTCTTATGTTTAGAAAAAAACCTCCTTAATTTATTTTTGGTTTGGTTGGGCTCATTAATCCCTAGCAGCCATCTGTACACACGTCTGTCTGTATAGTCAGCCTTTACAACCTTAAGCTTTTCTCTTTTATACTTAATCAGATTTTCTCTGTATATATCAATACTGGTTTGAATTTTGTCCTGTCAATCGACTGATGTATCTGTATCTAAAGTGTCGCCATGTGTTTTAGTAATTATTTCTATATTACTCCTGATCTTGGTCAACTCCTTACTTGATTGTTCAATGACTAAAATCATTAAATCAAAAGAACATTTGTTTAAAATCCCAATCCACTTTTTGCAGAAATTGGGGTCCCCCTGCCAATAGTTGGCTGATTACTAACACGGAATTTTTACTTATTTGGTTCATATAGGATTTGCAACCACTCTCATCTACTTGACGGAGTGCCTTGCTCTTATCTATTTATTGTATTGTATTATGGACTAAGTGCACCCTCTAATATATTTTTGACCCTGCGGACATACAGGGTACAAAAAATTGACTGTTCCATTTCATTGCTAATATTGACATTTTCATTGGTGACTTATGGAGGATTCTGATGATGTGGCTGGTATATTCACAGGTATCTCTGATACAGTGAGTTACTCAGATACTGAAATTGCACAGATAAGATATACTGATGACATACAAGCTGTATTTGGACCTGACAAACCATCGGATGTATTTAATGATCTAATTAAATTGAAGAAGAAAGATGTTGACTTCTACTTGCATGGTGTTACCATCTCCCATTATCATAAAGAAGGTCTTATCCCTAGGGGTTTCCGTGTTAGTAATCAGCCAACTATTGGCAGGGGGGCCCCAATTTCTGCAAAAAGTGGATTGGGATCTTAAACAAATGTTCTTTTGATTTAATGATTTTAGTCATTGACCAATCAAGTAAGGAGTTGACCAAGATCAGGAGTAATATAGAAATAGTTACTAAAACACATGGCGACACTTTAGATACAGATACATCAGTCGATTGGCAGGACAAAATTCAAACGAGTATTGATATATAGAGAGAAAATCTGATTAAGTATAAAAGAGAAAAGCTTAAGGTTGTAAAGGCTGACTATACAGACAGACGTGTGTACAGATGGCTGCTAGGGATTAATGAGCCCAACAAACCAAAATAAATCAAGGAGGTTTATTTCTAAACATAAGAAAACCACGGCTAATAGCGGCACATGTAACACTAGTGACACAGATCAGTCAGATGGTCAAGAAAGTTTAACAGCAGTTCCTTCATCTTTTTTAGGGCAAGGAAACCCCCCCCTATTCCCAAACCAGGCGCAAAACCAGGAGGAGTGGACACAAACACAAGGTATCCATTGCGGCAGACAATATCCAGAGGTTCAAACAAGCACGCAACATAGAGTGCATTGTGTTTAACATGTCTGAGTATATTCTTAAACCTGCTGAACTCAGCCTACTTAACAAAGGCCTATCATTGATACCTACATGTAAACAAGATCCCTTCAATTGGGAAGTAGGTTTATACCATCTTAATAGACAATTAAAATTGAAAGACTTTTTTAGTAGGACACCGTGTGAGACTACAGTTCGTGATGTTACTCAACAAAATAAATTTAAACCACGCAGTATTTTTGATCCCCAGACGCATAACCACAGCATACACACTTTTATGAATCTAGTGGGACTGGACACAAGGGCTAAATTAAAAAACTATAAAACTAGTTATTCAAATCTCTCAAGGGAAGAACATCTGGCTATCAAGTCCCTTAGTTTAAATACTGACATCATCATCAGATCAGCCGACAAAGGGGGTGGTGTTGTGGTTATGCCATACATATACTGCACCGACACACTTTATTCGAGCAAATACCCAGTATGTACCTGGCAGATACCTGGAATGCGCCGCTCCTCACCTCTGACAAGCCCCGTTGCATTTGCCTTCCCAGCCTGGGTTCATGCCTGGCTGACGGGCGGCTGATCTGTTAAATGATAATGATTAGGATTTAATAGGCTGCAATGCTTCGCGTGTCTACCAGATGGCATAAATTCATGAATTGTAATGCAGTATATATATATGTACTGTGTAGTATTGCAGCCAGCGGGAATAAAATGCTTCAATCCCTGCTGGAAAATAACTCAATGCACTCGGGCAGAAAACAGTCACAAACCTCAATACACCCGGGTATACCCGAATTCGTGGGACTAGCCGAGCTCGAATAAAGTGTGTCGCCAGTGTACTATAGAAAAGAGATTGGCAATCAATTAGGGGTTACTACACATTATAAATTGTTATCTTCGGATCCCACATTAAATTTTAAAAGGGAGATTGATACCATCTTTGATCTTGGCCTGACAAATAGATGGATCTCCGAAGAGACTAGCAGTTTTTTGAAACAATCTAATTCCATTATACCAGTCATATACATTCTTCCCAAAATTTCATAAACTATCACCGCACCACCTGGAAGGCCAATCATTCAGCAAGTTGGTTCATTGACTCACCCGCTTCACATATGTGATTAGATTTTTTCTACAGCCTATTGTCCGAACATTAAAACTTATATCAAAGACACCACTGATTTATTAATCAATAGCCACCTAACAGATATTGCAGATGAGTACATTCTGGCTACAATGGATCCGAGTCTCTATTCCAATATTAACCATGCTGAAGGCATTGAAGCTAGCCTATGGTCTCGAACATAAGAACTTATATCAAAGACACCACTGATTTTATTAATCAATTAGCCACTCTAACAGATATTGCAGATGAGTACATTCTGGCTACAATGGATGTTGCGAGTCTCTATTACAATATTAACCATGCTGAAGGCATTGAAGCTAGCAGAGAACATCTTCTGAGCTTCAATGCACCTCTGGCCCTCCTCCTGATTTTTTACTATTATTGATGGATGTGATTCTGCGCAAAAATTATTTGAAATTTGAAAATGATTTTTATTTGCAGCTTATTGGTACTGCAATGGGGTCAAACATGGCTCCATCATATGCTAACCTATTCATGGATTCCTATGAACGTAAATATTTTTTTGAAAATCCATCATGCAGTAAACCTCTGGTTAGGTTTTTTAGCTATATAGATGACTTGTTTCTGGTTTGGTCAGGCTCTGAGGCAGAGTTACTTGCATTTGTTGACACACTCAATAGTTTACCCACTACTATATGCTTCACATTGTGCTTCAGCACCCCCGAGGTAGCCTTCTTAGATACAATTGTATATAAGGATAATGGTCGTTTGGCAACAAGACTTTACCGACAAACTACGGATAAAAATACGCTACTTTTAGCATCCAGCCACCATCCTGCACCCATGAAGAAAGGTTCACCCTTTTCACAATTCTTGAGGGTCATAAGAATTACCACAGAACCTTCGAGATTAGAGGCAGCACTTGAAGAAATGAAAGAGTCCTTTCTGGAACGTGGTTATGATGGGGCAGAGGTGACTATGGCACTTGAAAAATCGAAGTGATACAAACAAAATTATCAATAGTGGCGCTCTAGAATAACCAAATAAAATACAACCTGCCTAAAGCCCCATCTTACTAGGTGTAAAAAACAGTGTAATAAACAGTGTTAAAGAGTAATATAAAGGTGATACCAATACAAACAAATATGGATGCCGCTATAACCCAGTGGGGGATCCTTCTCACGATCCCATGTAGATTGAAGAGGTGTAGGTCATCGGGAAGCGCAAGCCATGTAAAACAGAAAAATAATCTGATGGTGCAGTATATGTGATAATTCGTGAGTTCATATAATATTAAAAAGTCTGTGTGCAAAATACTCACAAACATATAGTGAGTGCTGTTCACAAAAAGGTATCTTTAAATCTTAGCCCACCAAGGATGATTAACACCAGGAGCTTCTGGAGACCTTATATATAAAAGAAACGGACATAGTGCAGACGAAACGCGTAGGGCAAGACCTATTTATGGACTTTATCTATTTGGAAGTACATTTATTATCATCTTGGCGATTTTTCATCCCTCTACTCCTCTATCTGAGCACTGTATATCGTGCATATTGAATTGCGTCCGGATCCTGTGACATCACCCTGTGACCAGCTATCGCGAGACTTGAAAACCAGGAAGTGACTTAGTGCGCACGCACATTCGTGGCGTCCGCGACGAAGAAAAACAGACAAGCTGAACGTGGATTGGCGCATTGAACGGAGGAACGGGTGATGAGCCAAGTTATCTTTATTCACTGCTTATTACCTTTATATTCATTGTGAGTGTCCGTAATCTAGCAGTATTAATTAATAAAGTATTTTTACACAGTAATACACTATGGGAGCCACACTGTATTCTTTTTGTTTCATATATATATATATATATATATATATATATATATATATATATATATAGCAACGTTGTTAAATCCAAAAAATAAAAAGGTATGCGATAACCGTTTTAATATCAAAAGCACGTATACAACAGCATCAAACTTCATCCGATGTAGCATTTTAAAACACACCCACATTTTGGCCAAAGATAAGCAAATTGGACATTATTTTAAGGATCCTCCTCGTTTTTGCTATCGTCGAGGTCGCAATTTGGGAGACTTGCACACTCAAGCGGATCCACGTTCAAAATATGGCAAAAAACAGTCATGGCTGACTAGACCAGTGGGGGTTCAAAAATGCCGGGGATATGTCAATTGCCAATTTATGGTTCTTGGGAAAAGTTATCCACAACCACACCATGGATATCGTATTAATATCAAAGATTTTTTGAATTGTGATTCAAAATATGTGATCTATTTCATCAGGTGCCCGTGTGGGCTTTATTACATTGGCAAGACCATCCGGATGCTAAAGGAACGACTCAGTCTACACCGGTCTGCCATCAGGAAGGCCTTGGCAGACACAGATAACAAGGAAGATTTTACACAACAACCAGTGGCTCGTCACTTTAAAGAGAAACAGCATAGTCTCGCCACTCTGCGGTGCATGCCAATTGCGCAGGTCCCATTGCCCCCTCGGGGTGGAGACCGCAATAAAGCTCTCCTTCAACTAGAAGCACGCACCATCTACAAACTGGACACATTAAGTCCACGTGGATTGAACGAAGATCTGGCATTGAGCTGTTTTCTCTGATCAACCTTTCATGATAGTGGCGGATCCACATAGGGTGACTGGGTTGCCTCGTTTGTGTGCTTTTATCGGACGAGTTGCAAGCCTTTATTTACAGGATAAACCCAATCAACAATAAAAGACTACACTGCATTAGGTGACTTTTCGTCCCCAGGATTCGAGTCTGCATACCGGGTTTCTATTCTACATTACATCCAGAAATAATTGTCCTACTTCATACAGGATTATGTTTGTCTTAAAGACAGGATATGAATTTATGGATTCAATTTCTTCATTTGGCTTTTGCCTGATTATTTCCCATGAACAGCTGAAGGACTACGCCATGTCCTCACACCGGATATATGACTGCTTCCAGCGACTATTTAGTACGGTCTCAAGTGCTAACTGTACTTATGATGTCCTATGTATCTAGTAGAGATGGAGTGATGACCTTTTGTCTTGTCTGATACCTTGGCTTGATTCCCAATATACAGGCTCTGATAATAAGCCTGATCAATTATGCAATAGTGTATTCATATCTGTTTAGTCATTTTTTTGTGTATTTTTATACATTTTCATTCAGCCAGCATCTCAGTTTTTATATGTTCACATTTGTTGGGTATCACTTATTTGCACTTTATTCTGGTATTTCTGTCTGGTGCCACATTTGTTCATACTCCAATGCTTGTATTCACGTGCTCATGTTATTATCAGTTGATGCTGACAGCTTCATACAATTTAATGTGTGTGTATACCCTTAATTTTTCCGTTTGGCAAAGCAGTCTTCTTACACATATGATCTGCTTAACTTGCCATGAGCTCTGCCACTAGTTGTATAATAGTATGATGCTCATTCATTCTTTAAGTATGGCAGAGTGTTGTGAACTGCCATGACCATTATTTATTTATTTACCGACGGTTCGCGCATGCGCAATGGCTCCACTGCTCGTTTTCATTATGCACCTTCTCCCTGCACTGCCGGACGGCTTGCGCATGCGCAGACAGGCTGTTTAGGCTACAGGCGCCCAGTACTCTATCTGAATTACGCGACAGAAGTTAATGTATACATAAACAGCTTCCCTTTACTGATACATGTGCAGGGAGTGTGCTCTACGTGTTAGTGTCTAGTTAACATCTGCTGATCTGACAATAATGAGCTGATCCTGCATTGAGCATGTAAGTTAATCAATTGTATTTAATAATGTGGTGCACCTGTTTGTCATGATTTGGGAAGGTACTTATATGTGTTCTATTTCACTCTGTCTGTACATCACCTTGAGAAAGGTCCCGTGTGGAGGACAGAAACGTTGGTTTTTTATGTCTCACTAAATACAAAATCTTTTGACTACTTCGTGGAGTGCTGCCTTTGATATTCGGTCACACGGTATCGTATTACTTTTTATATATATATATATATATATATATGTGTGTGTGTAAAAAGGAGTGCTAGTGGGCGTGGATAAATGTATACAAGAAAAAACAGACAAAGATGCCCAAAGCTACTTCCAATGTGAAAAAAATACACAGTGCAAAACCTATATATTCTCTTGAAAAATTGTCATTTAGTTCAACCCTTTGGCCAAAGCATCTTAAGCCTGCTGCCACTTCACTCCTTTTGACACTTATATACATATGAATTGTATGTAAAGACTTTGACACATCAAAGGTTTAGAATATATGCTAATACATTGTATGTGGATGTAGTTTGTTATGAAGGTGTGTGTAATAGGGTATATGTTGACTCACCAAAAGTGTATGTACTTATTTCATATACATTGCTACCAAATTTGTTACAGTGTCATGAATTAATAGATGATGCAAGCATAAAAAATACTATTTTACAGTAAGGAGTGTAATTTTCAGTCTTATTGTTCAAAATATCAAGTGAAAACGTTTACTCATTTAAAAGTACTGACCTTGGGGAAATGGGTTGTCGTACAAACTGATAACCCGATCCCCAGGCAAGCCTTCAAGCAAAAGGGGCTCAAGTATTTGAGTGACCTGCTCCTCCATCTCCGTCAGCCTTAAATTTGTGTCAAGAGGTCCTCCTCCAGTGAGTGATGCATGTGAACGTATCAGACTCAATTTCGACATAACATGACGTTTTATATCTCCAAAATGTTTTACGGCAATTGGTATGTTCTGACTTGATTACCACAAGCCGACACAGACAATTGAACCTCATTCCACAATTCTTTTTTGACCCGTCTTGATGTCATGGCTTTAGATATAAAAACAAATATAATTTGTAATAGACATATTTTATTCAGATAAATACAGGATTATGTGTTAACGCTTGTAACATCTGTGATTCTGTTTGACAGTGACTATCTGTGGCACATCAAGAGTAAAAAAATGAAGGCATATCTAGCTAATTAACTCTCTCTCTCTCTCTCTCTCTCTCTCTCTCTCTATATATATATATATATATATATATATATATATATATATATATATATATATATATATATATATATCTACAAAAACAGAAAAAAAACAGGCGCACTCATAGCGTAAAAAAGTATAACAAATAGTTTATAAAAGACGAAACGCGTAGGGAGTGTCATGTGGACGTGATATTGTCCAGTTTTATTCAATATCACTCACTATTCTATATACGGGACTATATCTTTTAATTTGGAATACACTGATCCCAGCCGGTCATTTGCTGCACTTGTGGGGACTGTCTCCGTTTGTATCCTGTGACGTCATCGAGTTCTCGCGTGACTTGGAGCTGAGAACTCACTGCTGTGACGCTGGATCTGGAGGAAGGCGGCGTCCCTCATGTTCCCCGGTATTCAGAGGCTATTATTGAGGCTGCTGCAGATCACCCACACCGGATACTTCACTGAAGTCACCCGATACCTGGTTCCTGCGTCTGGCTGGTGATTGAGTTGTACTCAGAATTGCTTTTTATTCCATTATGTTTGTGAGTGTGTTCTTCATATCTTTTACTCCATAAACTATTTGTTATACTTTTTTACGCTATGAGTGTGCCAGTTTTTTTTCTGTTTTTGTAGATATCTTCAAGGAAGTGGTGTTCTCTTCATTCGGGCTGCAGAGACTCTTTTGGATAGCATTTGGAGTATTCTTCAGATTTGTATTTTTTTTATATATTTTCTGGACTTTTATCATTTATTATTATATATATTTTTTATTCATTTATTGCTTATTTTTATTTATCTATTTAGTATAGTATAGGTTTTTTTCATCATGAAATGCTTTTTTACATATAGTGGGTTTAGGTTGGCGCCATTTATCTTTTTTTCTTTTGTGTTTGTATATATATATAGTAACATCGCCGGAAGAAAAGCTCGCACAAATAAAAGCATTTCGTTAGCCACAGAACGGTATCATCTATTTATTTTTTGATTATTGAAGCTCGGCTAACACGGTGCTGATACCTCTACATATATATATATATATATATATATATATATATATATATATCCCCCCCGCAAGCCCTAAACAAGCACCGTTGGGGCTAATACCCCATTCACCCATCCCCACCCACTACCCACAATAAAAAAAATACACACACACAGCACAGCACAGCAGGCGCCAAAAAATAAATAAATAATTATAAATAAATAAATAAATAAATGACAATAAATACATTTGAAATACATTTTTATTGATAGTGTAGATGTGCAGGGGGTCTCCGGAGCTGAACCGCGTTGGTTTTAGGTCTGGGGACCCCGTGCCCCCCGAGATACAGGCCCCTTTAGGGGGTGCCGGTATCCCTCTGCTCTGCTTGGTTTACAGGCCGCGATCACGTGATCGGACCTTTAAACCAAGCAGAGGGATACCGGCACCCCCTAAAGGGGCCTGTATCTCGGGGGGCACGGGGTCCCCAGACCTAAAACCAACGCGGTTCAGCTCCGGAGACCCCCTGCACATCTACACTATCAATAAAAATGTATTTCAAATAATTTTTAATGTGCGGATGTTTGCGCAGAGAGAGAGCAGCGGATCTCTCTCTGCTGCAAACACATCTTGCCCCCGCCGCCCATACAGTAGTATCATTTATGTATGTGCATATACAGTACTGTATGTGTACAGTACTGTATGTTAGGGCTTATAGGGGTTGTTGTTATATATATATATATATATATATACTGTGTATATACAGTACTGTTTATATATATATACACTGCATTACAATTCATGAGTTTATGCCATCTGGTGGACAAATGAAACATTGCAGCCTAGTAAATTCTTTTCGTTATCATTTAACAGATCAGCCGCCCGTCAGCCAGGCATGAACCGTGGCTGGGAAGGCAAACGCAACGGGGCTTGTTAGAGGTGAGGAGCGGCGCATTCCAGGTTTCTGCCAGGTACATACCGGGTATTTGCTCGAATAAAGTGTGTCGGTGCAGTATGTAATCCTATGAGAACAGTATAAAGATGAACAACATTTATCTCTATCAACCCATCATGTAACAGTTATAAGCATACATTTGCAACTTAAGATACACAAAGAGAAGAACGTTCTAAACCAATATGTACTAAGATGATATCAGCACATGTACAATTAAATAGGCTGATTACATAGTGTATACATACACTAATAACCGTACATTCAGATTAAACCACAATCTTAAAACATACCTAGCTGATGGCTATTATTATATTGGGATGATGAATTGCATCAACACTAAGGAGCTCCCAAATTCCTTATTTGGTATGCATTGTAAAGATATGTGCCACGGCTTGAAGTCCACAACGCACTATACAGATAATATGTCATTTAGAAGAGAGAACACAATATTCATGGATATACAGTATACCACCATTTACAATTACTCGGATATATCCCATCTAATTGGTGGTAATCCAAAACTTCAGCAGAACGCCATCTAGAGCAACAAAACTATGTGGCCCTGTATGAAGGATAATTAATCAATATTAAAAAATCCATACAGAATAGCAAGAATATATCTGACATAGGGGGACACATCGGCATGGGAGGAACAGAGGGAGGACCACTGGACTACAAAAAATGTCCAAGGTCCCAATCCGTATTGAGGCATCCCTCTGATCCAACCTCCTAATCCGATTGCCCCCTCTCACATGGACAGGGATAAATTAAATTCCACAAACCTTCAAAAATCTACTATACCCCCTGGGGCAGTGGGTACAGTGTAGAGGGACCGGATGGATAGTATCTTTATTTTTAATAAGTCAAACATGTTCCATCACACGTATCTTGAGACTTCGTGTGGTCCTTCCTACGTACTGCTTACCACAGCCGCAGGTGAGGAGGTAGATAACATATGAGGATTTACAGTTGATAAAACTCCGTATATGAAAAACTTCCTTAGTAACTGTACTTTCAAAAGTCTTGGATGGTAATATCAAATTGCAGATCTTGCAAGAGCCACATCTTTATGACCCCTTTGTTATTTGCTTAACTTTACTCGTATCAGATACAAACAGACTGGGTGATAAAGAATTTGAGATTGTTTTAGCCTTTCTAAATACAATTTTGGGGGATGGTGGTAGGTCCTGTCCCAAAATGGGGTCCATGCATAAGATGTCCCAATGTTTCTCTAGGATCAATATAATGTCCTGTGCCTGTGGACTAAATGTAATAATAAACAATTAACTCTCTAACTTAGAGGCCCTTTTGGATTTCCAACACAACAATTGATTCTTATCCATTTCTTCCAACTCCCTCCGTGCTTGTATGAGATCAGAAGACCTGTAGCCCCTTGCAATGAATCTCTTGTGCAGATCATCTGATTGTCTGTGGACGTCCTCATCCTGGGAACAATTGTGTTTGACCCTCATGAATTGTCCCTTTAGTATTCCCTTAATGGGGTGGCAGCTATACGCTCTTAAATAAGTGTTACGTGAGTTCTCCTTACGGAAAATATCCGTATGTATGTTTAAGGAGAGATCCACGTAAACTAACAGATCCAGATATTTTAAGTGTTGATAATCATAAGTGAAAGTGAATTTAAGACCATAATCATTAGTATTAAATTTTTTCTATAAATAATAAAAGTGTCGCGACATCACCCTCCCAAATGAAAATAATATCGTCAATAAAACGCTGATAAAAGATAATGTGATCCCTAAAGGTGTTCGTATCTCCAAAAACGTGGAACGACTCCCACATCCCATGAACAAGTTAGCATAGGATGGGGCGAAGTTGGTACCCATAGCAGTCCCACGTGTCTGGATATAGTGAACACCATCAAACAAAAAAATATTATGTATTAATAAAAAGTGAATAGCATCTAAAATAAAAGTAATTTGTGAAGGTGATCTGATAATTCCAAAAAGTGTTGGGACCCTGCCATCCCCAGATGATGCTCAATTATAGTATAAAGGGATGTGACGTCCATAGACAACCAGACGTAATTGGACTTCCATGAAATATCTTTAATTTGATTAATCAAATCTGCACTGTCCAAAACATTGAACGGGAGGGACCTCGCCATGGGCTGCAGGTAACGATCCACGTACCTTGACAGACCATCTCCCAAAGATCCAATACTAGAGACAATAGGCCTCCCAGGAGGGGAGACAAATGTCTTATGGATCTTTGGGAGATGGTGGAACAAGGCCATGGACGGAAACGGATTAAAAGAAAATCTATTTCATTAGCATCCAAAACACCCAGTATGCTTCCTTCCACAAGGAGTGCTCTCAAGTCAGACATGAATGAGAGAGTGGGATCAGAGGGAACTACAGCATTGTGAGTATCCCCAAGTTGGTGCAAGGCATCCTTGTGATAGTCACTCCTATGCTGTACCACCACCGCCCCACCCTTCTCTGCATTCTTAATTACCAATTGTTTTTTGGCTTTTAAGATATTCCATGCTTTAGTTTCTCCCACAGTCAAATTTTTATTGAGGAGATTATTTGATCTTGCACTAAATGTATACCCTGCGGCAAGGATTGATATATCTCTTTCTACCATTTTTTTACAGAGGTAGCCATCGCATTTCCCTTGACAAAAGTGGGATAAAAATTAGATTTCCTCTAAAACAGAGATGCCTTTCTCCCGAGGAAGTTTTAGGGGTCAATTTGTGAATTTTGCTCTTGCAGCAACTCGTTCATGTCCTGTAAATGACAGTAATCCCTGAATGAGACGTTGTTCTTAATAATATCATTATTATATGCTGTGACAGAAACCAGGGGATGGTAATAAATTCCATATATAGGGCTCCCAGGATACTGAACAGCTTCTATCCGGTTTAGGCTGGAAAGTGCAGCCTCAGAATACGTGCACTCCATCCCACAGTTTGGCAAGTGTTGGAATTGAGTGATGAGGGATCCAGACCAGAGTTTGTCTGCTGCTTGATTTCTGTCACCTGTTCTGCTAGATAGAAAACAGGTATTTAAGGCTGATTTCCTTGTTCATCTTCCCTCCCCCCAAGAGACTGGAGGCAAGAAGGCTGCTGGAAGCAGATAGGGGAAAAGCCTCTCCCCAAACAGGTTAAATCATTCTGTCCCTTTCTCAAATTGCAAAGTTCCTTATTTTTGTTTGTTGAAAGTGGATAAGTCGCCCCAACCCCAGTCATGGTGAACCTAAGTTAAGTTATTGTTCAGGTGAGCAGGGTTTTTTTTATTTTGCTTGTGTTTTCTTTTGTATTCAGTGTGGCAGTCTCAGTGCCTGGGACTGAATAAACCACGCAGTAGCCTGTTTAAAGGAACAGCACGTTACGCCTCATCATTTAACCTACCCTAAAAGACCGTGTTCTAACAGTCCCGGACAGACGGCAGAGCCCCGGAGAAAGCCGTTTGTCACAATGCATTCATAACAGAGTTATATAAACCATCATTAGGGTCATCAGATACATCCACATCATCACTGTTATCAACCTCAGGTACACTAGAACTGCCCTTCTTTAAGAATTTATTGAGAGTTAACTTCCGGACGAACTTATGCAAGTCCACCACCGTATCAAAAAGATTAAAGTTGGAAACGAGGGCGAATTTTAGTCCTTTGTATTGTATGTCTTTATTTATATAGCGCCATTAATGTACATAGCGCTTCACAGTAGTAATACAGGTGGTAATCAAATAAATAATAGATAATATAAAAAACAGGTAATGGGAATTAGTGCATCAGACATAAAAGTAACATTAAGGAAAAGGAGTCCCTGCTCCGAGGAGCTTACTGTCTAATTGGTAGGTAGGGACAACGTACAGAGACAGTAGGAGGGAATTCAGGTAAGTGCGTCTGCAGGGGGCCAAGCTATATGTATCATGTGTCAAGTATAATCCACAGTGCTATTCATATGCTTCTATAAGCAAGTGTGTCTTAAGGTGGGTCTTAAAGGTGGATAGAGAGGGTGCTAGGCTGGTATTGAGGGGAAGGGCATTCCAGAGGTGCGGGGCAGTAAGTGAGAAAGATTTAAGGCGGGAGAGGGCTTTAGATACAAAGGGTACCCCTGTATTTGAAAGAAGACATCCTTGAGAGGAGCGCAAAAGTCGGGATGGTGCATAACGAGAAATTGGGTCTGAGATGTAAGGAGGAGCAGAAGAATGTAAAGCTTTAAAAGTGAGGAGGTGAATTAAGTGCGAGATGCGGGATTTGATCAGAAGCCAGGAGAGGGATTTCAGGAGGGGAGACGCGGTGACAGATTTAGGAAAGAGTAGAGTGATCCTGGCAGCATCGTTTAGGATAGATTGTAGGGGAGACAGGTGAGAGGCAGGAAGGCCGGACAGCAGGAGGTTACAGTAATCAAGACGGGAGAGAATGAGGGCCTGAGTCAGAGTTTTAGCAGTCGAGCAACAGAGAAACAGGCGTATCTTAGTGATATTGCGGAGGAAAAAGCGACAGGTTTTAGAAACGTTCTGAATGTGAGAGGAGAATGTGAGAGATGCGTCGAGTGTGACCCCTAAGCAGCATGCTTGGGCTACTGGGTGAATGATAATACTTCCAACAGTAATGTGGAAGGAGGGAATAGGGCCAGGTTTGGGAGGAAGTATGAGGAGCTCTGTTTTAGCCATGTTGAGTTTAAGGCGGCGGAGGGCCACCCAGGATGATATAGCAGGGAGACATTCAGAAACTTTGGTTTGTACAGCAGGTGTAAGGTCGGGTGTTGAAAAGTGAATTTGTGTGTCGTCAGCATAGAGGTGATTTTTAAACCCAAGAGATGTTATTAGGTCCCCTAGAGAGAGTATGCATAGAGAAAAGAGAAGAGTTCCCAAGACAGAGCCCTAGGGTACACATACAGAGAGATCAATAGAGGAGGAGGAGGTGTTAGCAGAAGAGACACTGAAAGTACGATGGGAGAGGTAAGAGGAGATCCAGGATAGAGCTTTATTACGAATACCAAGAGTATGGGTCTCCTCCATCTGCCACGTCTTGTCCTTTGTCGTTTTTTGACATGGAAAAGAAGGATGTTCTCTGACTTTGTGTTGGTTCCCGTCTCTTATCTTGTTTTTTCCCCCAATCAGAGCGTGGTTTGAGCCCTTTAGATTTTTTTGAATTTTTAAAAGATCTCTCCTCTTATCTGTTTGGTTCTGAAAGGAAACTGAATGTCCAAACCCCTCATTGTCTGAGATGTCAGATTCCCCACTGGTTGTGAAGTGGCTTGGTTTAGTTTTCAAAATAGATTTATGGGAAAAAGATTTCTTATTTCCCTTTTCAGAAGTAGAACTGTTAACATGAGAGGGATAACTTGGCCTTCTGTTAATACCAGAGACAGAACATAAAACACAGACAGAGCTCAGTTTTAGCACATCCAGTGAAACTCATACACGGTACAGTGCCTAAATATATATGTATAAATATCTATTAAGTAAAATGGTCTTTTAGTTTAACATTTTTGGCCAAAATTGTTGTAAGCCCCTGAGCAAACTGCACGGCAGACCACTATTTAGGGGTCCCTAACGCTAATATAAATTCTTAATAACCTGTGTGATAACAGGAAGAATGATTTATAGTAAATCTGTCAATATTAGTTGCAAAGTTCTAAGTCTGATTGAAGCCTTTATTAACCTGTACATTACCCGGAAAAGCACTCTGTATTAGAGTTGTCACAACCATCCTGCAAGCAAACAAGTTCCCCTGTGTGAAAGATGCTATGGAGTGAGCCCTTAACCATTTGAATGTGGGAGGGGGTGAGCTTCAATTAAGTAGGAGGCTGCCACCCTCCAATCAGCCAAGACTAGCTGAAACACAATTGTAAAGTATACTGGAAATATATATTGCCATGCTCAGTAGCACTCCTCTGTGACACTCATATGCTTATATATATGTTGTGGTTATTTTGGGGGTTCAATAGGAGCTTGTTAGGTGTCCAGTATACCTTCTGTTAATAATCAGCTTCTGCCAGACATATATTTGATTTTTAATATAGTTTTGTTTATCCCTTTCAAATTTATTTTTTTATCATTATCTCCTTTTCCAATTTGTTTATATTTTTTGCCAACATCACATCCAATTCAATCCAACACTCCATCTCTGTATATTCATGAAGTTTCTTTTGAAGTATTTCAATGTCCTTCCCAATCAATTGCTTCTCTTTTGTTTTGAATGTTGCAATCTGTTCCATTAGCTTAAATGAACAGTCATCCAATACCTGTTTCCAGCAGGTTTCAAAACCCTCCTCCTGGAATCCAAATGTGGGTGACTTTTTTATGCGAAGTCCACTCGGTATCCGCTTAGATTTAATATAATTTTCAATAGTCACTATATCCCTCCTCTGCCGGATCTTAGTTGTTATCAATTTCTCAAACTGTTTAAACTGAGGCTTCAAATCAATAGCGTCATCACAATCTGTATCTAGTGCGTTATCAAACACAAACTCTAGATGAGAGAGAACTAACTTGGTGTGCTGAATATGCTCGGGTATAAATTTATAAAAAATAAGAATATCGTATAGGTAGACAATTACAAAAACATTGAGAACATCCCGAAAAATATAATTCACAAAACCTTGAAAAATAGCTGGGGCATTACAGAGCCCGAAAAGCATGACCAAATATTCGTAATGGCCGTTTCTCGTAATGAAGGCAGTTTTCCACTCGTCCCTTTGTCGGATGCATATGAGATTGTAGGACCAACGGAGATCAAGTTTGGAGAAAATGGTAGATCCTTGTAGCCGATCAAACAATTCAGAGGTAAGAGGCAAGGGATAACGATTTTTTAGTGTTATCTTGTAAGGCCCCTATAGTCTATACATGGACGAAGAGAACCATCTTTCTTAACGAAAAAGAATCCAGCCCCGGCTGGAGAAGAAGAAGCTCTGATAAACCCTCTCTTTAAGTTCCCCTGAATATATTCAGACATAGCCTTAGTCTCAGGAAGAGACAAGGGATAAGATCTGCCTTTAGGAAGGATGGCACCGGGTAATAGTTCAATGGGACAATCATAAGGTCGGTGTTGAGGTAAAGTTTCAGAGCGAACTTTATCAAAAACACCCAAGAATTCTGTGTATACTTCAGGCAGTATTGTCTTAGCAGGAGCACAGGTGTCTACGCCAGCGATGAGTTGTACCGAGGACACGGGAACCATCTCAGAGGAAACTCCCCATTGTATAGGTTTCTTGTCAGACCAGTCTAAAAGGGGGTTGTTTTGTTGAAGCCAAGGAAGACCCAGAATTACCTGTAGAGATGGCGAATGAATAACACCCAAAGATATTTTCTCCTTGTGACCATCACTGATTAAGAGAGCAAGGATAGAAGTCTCCAACGAAATAAAGGCTGGTTGAAGAGGACGTCCAGCGATTGCCTCTATACTCACCGGCATCGATTTCTTGACCAAAGGTATCTTGTGTTTAGTAGCGAAATCTTGATCCACAAAATTTCCCCCAGACCCGGAATCGATGAAGGCAGAGGCAGGAACTCGGAAGCCAAGGCTCACAAGGAAGATAGGCAGTAAGACCCAGGTAGGTATTCCTCTTCTACTAGGAGAGGAAGAAGAAATAGTACCCAATGAGACTCCCTCATACCTCATTGGGTATTGGCATTTCCTGGCTTTGTGGGACAATGAAGCACCAAATGACCCGACAGTCCGCACAAAGGCACAATCCTCCCATTCTCCGACGTTGTTTCTCAGAAGGAGAGAGTTGATGACTTCCTAACTGGTTTGGTTCTGGAGCCTCAAGAGCTGGGAAAGTAGACGGGTTAACACTAGGAACATGAGCAGTAGATGTGAGAGAATGAGAGTGATGGCGCTCAAGCCTCCTTTCTTGAAGGCATTGATGCACACTAATACACATGGCAATAAGATCCTCAAGTATAGTGGTTCTCTCTTGAGCAGCTAATACATTCTTTACAATCATCGTTCCAACCCTACTCCGTCGCAATGGTCTGAAATTCCAGAGCGTATCTTGCAACGGATCTGTGACCCTGAGAAATGTGAATTAAAGAGGAGGCAGCAGTAATCTTACGGCCAGGGGTATCAAAGACTTGTTTAAAATCTTTCTTGAAACGTGGAAAGTCCTGAACAAGCTCTGGTCTCTGCTCCCAGATAGGTGATGCCCAGGCCAATGCATCTCCAGTAAGTACAGTGGCGACCAACTTTATTCTAACTCGGCTAGCTCCGCGAATTTCAGAATATCCCAGTGATGTGCGGTTTTGTGTCGTTTTCGCGCCGAGTGTATTGCGTTATTTTTACGGCTGTGATTTAAGCATTTTATTCCCGCTGTCTGCAATACTGCAATGCCGTGTAAAAACTCATGGGGGCGTTTGCGAGCTGTTGTCTTTGAAGCCATCCCCTATAACCCCTAACATATAGTACTGTACACATACAGTACTGTATATGCACATCAATGATACTATAGGCCGGCGGGGGCGAGATGTGTTTGCAGCAGAGAGAGATCCGCTGCTCTCTCTTTGCACAAACATCAGCACATTAAAAATCATTTAAAAGACATTTTTATTCATAGTGTACATGTGCAGGGGGTCTCCGGAGCTGAACCGCATTGGTTTCAGGTCCGGGGACCCCCTGCTTCCCGAGATACAGGCCCCTTTATGAGGTGCCTGTATCCCTCTGCATTTAAAGGTCCCGATCACGTGACCGCGGAATGTAAACAAAGCAGAGGGATACCGGCACCCCCTAAAGGGGCCTATATCTCAGGAAGCAGGGGGTCCCCGGACCTGAAACTAACGCTGTTCAGCTCCTGGAGACCCCCTGCACATCTACACTATGAATAAAAATGTATTTTAAATAATTTTTAATGTGCCGATGTTTGCGCAGAGAGAGCAGCGGATCTCTCTCTGCTGCAAACACATCTCGCCCCCGCCGGCCTATAGTATCATTGATGTGCATATACAGTACTGTATGTGTACAGTATGTTAGGGGTTATAGGGGTTGTTGTTATACAGTATATACATATATATATATATATATATATAGGCGAGATGTGTTTGCAGCAGAGAGAGATCCGCTGCTCTCTCTTTGCACAAACATCAGCACATTAAAAATCATTTAAAAGACATTTTTATTCATAGTGTACATGTGCAGGGGGTCTCCGGAGCTGAACCGCATTGGTTTCAGGTCCGGGGACCCCCTGCTTCCCGAGATACAGGCCCCTTTATGAGGTGCCTGTATCCCTCTGCATTTAAAGGTCCCGATCACGTGACCGCGGAATGTAAACAAAGCAGAGGGATACCGGCACCCCCTAAAGGGGCCTATATCTCAGGAAGCAGGGGGTCCCCGGACCTGAAACTAACGCTGTTCAGCTCCTGGAGACCCCCTGCACATCTACACTATGAATAAAAATGTATTTTAAATAATTTTTAATGTGCCGATGTTTGCGCAGAGAGAGCAGCGGATCTCTCTCTGCTGCAAACACATCTCGCCCCCGCCGGCCTATAGTATCATTGATGTGCATATACAGTACTGTATGTGTACAGTATGTTAGGGGTTATAGGGGTTGTTGTTATACAGTATATACATATATATATATATATACTGCATTCAATTCATGAATTTATGCCATCTGGCGGACACGCGAAGCATTGCAGCCTATTAAATCCTGAACCAACATCAACCGCGCGTCAGCCGGGCATGACCCGTGGCTGGGAACGCAAAAGGAATGCGGCATGCTCCAGGTGAACAGCGTCGTATTCCAGGAACAAGCCAGGGACAAACCGGTGATTTGATAGAATAAAGTCTGCCGCAGCAGTAAGGCAATAACATACGCCACCTTAGATCCATCGGAAGAAAAGAGAGAAGGGGTTAACTCGAACTGTATGTCACATTGGTTGAAAAAACCTCGACATCCCTGGGGATCTCCCACATAACGATTTGGAGTGTGTAGACATGGCTCGAGAGAGAGAGAAGCTTCAGGGGAAGCAACAGGCAAGGTAGCAGGTCTGATAATTCTGGACTGTGATTGATTAAGGGAAACTGTGGCTAAAGTTTGAGTGAGAGAAGCAATCTGGTCATCCAGGTATTGGAAAAGCTCAGAGATTGAAGACAGGGCTTGGCACACCTCAGGGGTGTCCATGTTCATTGGGCTGAGCATACTGTAACGCTTGAGCTGCCAACGAGCAAGACAGGACCCCGGTACTGAGGTGGGAAGGTATTAAACCACGCACCCACAGCAGTGGAAGCGTGCCTGGCAGGTGGATTGTCAGTGGAGCCGGATCTTGATTGGAGAGAGTGGGTAATCAGATACTTGCCAGAGTCTTGGGTTGGAGAAGTTAGAGTAGTAAAGTCCGTTAGCCTTGGTCTGGAGAGATTGGAATTGTAGTGATCCGTATAGCTGTGGTCTGGGGTTGGAGAGGTAAGCGAAGTATTGATTCGTATAGCCGTGGTCTGAGTTTGAGAGGTCCGCAGTGTAGAAGATAGCCGGGGTCAATATTCAGAAAGTTTCCAAGTTCTAGCCGGGTCAGTACACAAACAATCAAGCTGCAGGGAAAACACAGGACAAGGGAGCAAGGCACAACAAAACGCAGGAGCTCAAGGCTACAACCAGTTATGCTCAGCAAAGCAGGAGTGTGAGGATTCGCCATCCTGGCAGTCACAGACCGTCTCCTCACCTCAATTACCCTTCCGCGATGGACACCCAGGATGCGCTATCTTGTGGCCCTGTTAGGCGCACGCGCCTGGATCTTGAGCGGCCTGACCCTCTGCCCGCGGGTTCTGACTCCGCCCCTCTACTCTGGTGCATGACGGGTGCACTCGTCCAGCCTCCACACTGACGTGCGTTCCCAGCTCCGCCCACACTCTGATGATGGACAGGACCAGCGTGGAAGTGACGCGCATTCTAGGCTCTGCCCCCTGACCTCCTTGATGCGTGCGGGTCAGTGTGTGATCGGTTCCACCCCCATCCCTGATCAGGCTGCATCATAGGGCACACCTGTGTGCACCAGCAGCCTATTGGATTCTACTTCATGGTTCCACCCTGGCTGGCTATTGGAGGGCTTTCCTTTATTTAACGTCCTGCTGCATACTCTCATTGCTGAGCATAGTCTAGTGTGACGTCATGCCTTGCTGCATTCCTGCTCCATGACCTTGCCTTGCCTTGCTGTGCCTGGTCGTAAGGTATGTGCTTCCTCTGCCCTTTATCATGTTTCTCAACGCAATCGTCCAGTCGCCAAATACGCACTCGAGTTTAGGACTATAGCTGCAGAAACTGACTGGAAAGACGATGCTTTGGCCGCGTCCTTTTGGCAAGGATTATTTGACGCTTTGAAGGATGAGCTGTCAGCCTATGACCGTCCCACCGATTTGGAGGAAGTTATCGCCGTCTGTATTAAGGTGGATCATCGCCTCCTGGAGAGTAGATCAGAGAAGGCTCATCATTGTGTCACTCCATCCGGATCAATCCCGGTCAGGTGAGCCAAGCTGAGATTTCTCCCCCAGGTACATTTGAGCCTATGCAATTAGGGGGTACTAGTCTCTCCAAATCTGAGAAATTACGACGCAAAAATGCCGGTCTATGCCTTTACTGCGGTGCTTCTGGACATTTTGCATATTTCTGTCTCCAAAAGTCGGGAAACACAAAGTTCCCATGAGACCCGGGGGAGTTTCATTTGGAACACTTTTTCTTTCCCCTATTTCTACTGACAACCCTTCTCGCATTCTTATCCCTATTACTCTCTATGTGGAGGGCTTCCAAGTATCTACGCTTGCTTTCCTCGATTCAGGTTCTGGAGGAAACTTCATAGATCAAGCTTTCGCAGAACGCCATCTAGTTCCAACCAGGCACAGAAAGAAACCCCATTGCTCTTGAAGCCATTGGCAAAAGACCTCTGCAGCCAGTATTTATCTCCTTGGAGACAGAGGTCCTTCAGCTCAAGGTAGAAAATAAACACCTGGAAAAGATCCAATTCAATGTTATCCATACTCAATCCATTAGCGTGATCCTCAGGCTATCCTGGCTACAGATACACAACCCTCGGGTGGATTGGCTCAACAAGGAACCCATTCAAATGACCGCCTTTTGCCATAAGAACTGCATCCTTGAAGCAAGTAGCATTTGGGGTACCACCATGTCCGAAGAGAAGGAAAGGGTACAATTGCCAGAAGAGTACGCTGAGTTCCAGGACGTCTTCAATAAGGTCAGATCGGAGGTTCTTCCCCCTCACCGCCCGTTCGATTATCCCATTGATCTACTTCCAGGCACCACACCTCCGAGAGGGACATCTTACCCATTGTCTATGCCAGAAACCAAGGCAATGAAGGAATATATTGCAGAGAACTTACAGAAGGGATTTATATATAAGTCCACATCTCCTGCGGGTTCAGGGTTTTTCTTTGTGAAGAAGGACGGAACCTTACGCCCTTGCATAGAATATCGGTCCCTCAACCAAATCACCGTCAAAAAACGCTACCATTTGCCCCTCATTTCTGAACTGTTTGATCGATTACAAGGAGCTAATATTTTTTCTAAATTGGATATACGAGGTGCTTATAATCTTGTTAGGATCCATCAGGGTGATGAATGGAAGACTGTTTTCAACACCAGAGATGGACTGCAACGTACGTGCTTGCCACAAACTGGTACCGGACCGCGGGGCTGAGGTGGGGATGTATAAGCACCGACCTTAGGCCACGGAGTCAGGTCTGGAGTGCGGATTTCATAGTCAGACATAGCCAGGTCAGGATTGGAGAAGGTAGGGTTAACGTTATCCAGGCAGGGGTCAAGGCAGGCGGCACAGGAGCGGCGGTCGAGGAAACAAGCCGAGGTCATCAACAGGAAATCTTGGGTGAAGTTACTTCAGAATATCAGGCTATAACCTTGAGAGAACCCACTGCAGAAGAGATGCTTCAGCGAAGGGGCTGCAGTGCATCAGGAAAAGGCCAGGAGTAAACTCCACTTGGAGGAAGCAGGAACAAGAGGTGCAGAAACGCCACAGGAAACGCTGGGGAAACCAGCGTAGCCGCTTCAGCATGGCGAAGGCGAAGACTGCCAGGAATGAGGAAGCAGCGCCGAGGCTACTATACAAGAAGCTCTAGGCAGCAGGGGACTAGGCGCAGGATACAAGGCACAAGGAGGCCTAGCAGGCCAAACAGAGAGTCTGTGACAAGCACAGTTACTTGCAACTTGGATTGCAAAGTCTATGTCCAGCAACTTCCTGAGGGCGGGGCAGTCACTAAATAGCACAGGAGGCCAATCAGGCTAGAGCTGCACAGGAGGCAGCAAGAGGCAGGTGATTGCAGAAACAGGGAATAGTTTGTCTGGAACCTGCAAAGCTCCGGATGGATGGGCTCCAGCCAAACCCGAGTGGATTCCTGACATTACCCCCCCCCCCTTCACGCGAGACCTCCGGACGAGCAGAGATAGGATCCCACAGAGGTCAGGGCGACATTGAATTATTTCTGAATTGTCTGGGGATAGTTGTAGATCTGCGCCAAGGGCGTTTGTCAATGAGCGCTTTTGTGAAAAGGAAAAGCAGTGGCACTGCAATCAATAGGGGGTCAGCACCCCTAGGTAGGTGAGGTTTAGAGAACATCAGGTCCGGAGTCTGGGCATCCACATAGAATGCAGTAGGAAAAAGCAGAGAGAAGCATGCCCGTGCCCAGAGTGAGAGCACAAGAAGCAGGGACGGGCACCTCAGGCAAGGCAAGGAAGTCCAATAGGAGCGTTGCAGTCTTTGACGATGACAACGTGAAATCCAGAGAGAACACATGAGGTAGTACAGAAAGTTCCATCAGGGATAATTCTAACTTCGCCGTAGCAGTCATGCAGTTTGTAGCGGGTACCTCAAATGCTGTGGAGGAGTCACTGGGAAACAGTATTGTCTGAGGAGTGGGAATCACAGATTCAGAGATAACCTGAGGTACTGTCGGGGGAATAGGGAGGGAAGGGTGATGCTTTACTGTGAGGATCTTAGGCTTATCCATGGTTATAACAGGACGTGCAGAACAGTCACTGAGTATTTGAGAAGCAGCAAGAGCCAAACTAGGTATTTTGATTGAGTCAAAAGGCATTGCGCTAGCCTCTGAAGTGGATATCTGTGAAACAGCAAGGGCCAGAGTAGATGCGTCAGTAGAATCAGAGGAAGTTGCGCTTGTCTCTGAAGGGAATAATTGGGAAACAACAATAGGCAAAACAGAACCTGGGGGGATCGTCATGGCAGGAACCTTAGAAACAGAGCTAGGTGCATTTAACCATGCGAGGACATCAGGAAAAACACCTCTTACAGCAGGAATTTTAGTGACAGATATATCCCTTACTACAGGAGAGGCAGAGGGAGGAAAACATGTTTTTTCATCAGGAGCTTTGGAACTTTCACAAATTAACTCAGGAACTGCTGGAAAATCCTGGGATGCAGTAGCAGGGAACGGAGAATTTGCAAAGGAATCAGAGACAGAAAGGCTGATCTCTGAAGTGGTAGATTGAGAAACAGCAAAAGGAGAGCCAAATGCTGTGGGGGCTATAAAAGGAACAGGCTTGGAGTCAAAGGCAGAAATCTCAAATGTCTGAGGGGCAGCAGTGATTACACTTGCTCCTGTTTAGGGTTTAGAGAAAAGTGCGCTGGTCTCTGAAATGGGCATGTGAGAGTTACTGCTAGGTACTACAACATGATTACGAAACTTTGAAAAAGATAACATTTACTCAGAAACTGGAGCTTTAGATGCAATGGCAGAAAACTCAGACATGTCAGAGAGGGCCCTGTTTAAAGCATGACTTTTAACATTAGTGATTGACATATCACATACTACAGGGGAATCAGAGAAAGGGAAGGCTGCTATTACATCAGGGGTTTTAACAGTGGTACAGGTTAACACAGGAAGTGCTGGAAAATCCTTAGATGCAATAACAGGAATTTGGCACTTTGCAGGTAAAGGAGAAAAATGAAACTTTGACTTAGAAACTTGATTCTGAGATACCGTAGCAGGGGGCTGAAACCTTGCAGTGGAAGGAGTGAAAGAAAACTTTGAGTTGGGAACCTGAACTGTCAATGCAGGAAAGGAAGGCTCTAAGGAAAGATATTTAGAGATACAGACAGGGATTTCAACTTTCTGAGAAACTGGAGGGATAACATTAGGTGCTGCAAAGGTTTTAGAGACAGGGACTTTGGTCTCTGGAGTGGGAACTTTAGTTGGGGCAGAGTGGTGAAAGCAGTAAATCCCAATAGGCTCGGTAGCTTGAGCTTTAGGAGGAGCATAATATGCAAGGTCTGTCTTTAAACCCAGAGGTTGAGAAGTAGCATGGGTAAAAGCAGATCCTGCAAGAGAGTCAGAAAAAGGAGAGTTTGACTTTGAAACTGGAGGCATAGTAAGTTCATATTTTGGCTCTGGGGATGCAAGATCAGCTTGGGGATCCAAAGAAAATCGGGGTACCCCAAGGGGTCTTGTAGCAGGATGTGAAGCACAGAGGGGCTGCTTCATAGCAGTGAGGGTGTCCAGGGGCTGATCATTCTTTTTCATGAGCCGGTCCAAGGTTCTTTCAGACTGGGCTAGTATTTCAGACAGGGACACTGGGGATGCAACATCAGCTTGGGGATCCAAAGAAAATTGGGGTACCCCAAGGGGTCTTGTAGCAGGACGTGAAGCACAGAGGGGCTGCCTCATAGCAGTGAGGGAGTCCAGGGGCTTATCATTCTTTTTCATGAGCCGGTCCAAGGTTCTTTCAGACTGGGCTAGTATTTCTGTCGGGGACAGGTTTTTAGAACGGGACTGGCTTAAACCCACCTCAGCGGGGTCCGAGTTTGTGGGGCTGGACATACTGTAATGTACGTGCTTGCCACAAACTGGTACTGGACAGCGGGGCTGAGGCAAGGATGTATAAGCACAAACCTTAGGCCACGGAGTCAGGTCCGGAGTACGGATTCCATAGTCAGACATAGCCAGGTCAGGATTGGAGAAAGTAGGGTTAACGTTATCCAGGCAGGGGTCAAGGCAGGTGGCACAGGTGCGGTGGTCGAGGAAACAAGCCGAGGTCATCAACAGGAAATCTTGGGTGAAGGTACTTCAGCACAGGAGGCTAGAACCTTGAGAAAAGCCACTGCAGCGGAGATGCTTCAGCGAAGGTGCTGCAGTGCATCAGGAAAAGGCCAGGAATAAACTCCACTTGGAGGAAGCAGGAACCAGAGGTGCAGACACGCCACAGGAAACGCTGGGGAAACCAGCGTAGCTGCTTCAGCACGGCGAAGGCGAAGACTGCCAGGAATGAGGAAGCAGCGCCAAGGCAACTATGCAAGAATCCCTAAGCAGCAGGGGACTAGGCGCAAGATACAAGGCACAAGGAGGTCTAGCAGGCCAAACAGAGAGTCTGTGAAAAGCACAGTTACTTGCAACTTGGATTGCAAAGTCTATGTCCAGCAACTTCCTGAGGGCGGGGCAGTCACTAAATAGCACAGGAGGCCAATCAGGCCAGAGCTGCACAGGCGGCAACAAGAGGCAGGTGATAGCAGCAACAGGGAATAGTTTGTCTGGAACCTGCAAAGCTCCGGATGGATGGGCTCCAGCCAAACCCCCGGAGTGGATTCCTGACATGGACATTATGAGTACTTGGTCATGCCATTCGGTCTGTGCAATGCCCCAGCCGTGTTTCAGGATTTCGTAAATGAAGTTTTCAGGGAACTTCTTAACTCCTTTGTAATCGTCTATCTCGAGGACATATTAATCTTCTCTAAATCCAGACAGGAACACATCTCTCACGTGAAACAAGTGCTCCTTCGCTTACGCAAGAACAAACTTTTTGCCAAACTGGAGAAATGTCATTTTCATCAAACATCCACCATTTTCCAAGGGTACATAATTTCAGATACCGGCCTCACTATGAATTCCGCCAAGGTCAAAGCAGTCCTGGATTGGCCACAACCGATGACTCTGAAAGCAGGTAAGACAAGGAAAAAAATGGTAGAGCACTGCTGCAAATAGGGCTGGAGGCTGATTGCAAAGATAAAAAATGCTTTATTAAAGATGCATAGTAGCAACAGCTACAAAGGAGGTCCTCTGACGCTTTTCACGCCTAAATGGCGCTTTATCAAAGAGTAACCTGTGTTTGTGTTATACTCCATTTAAATAGCTGCTCCAATGAAGGGGTGAATTTGCGCCAAACCAACCAATCATGTCAGCTGGTGTGGAGTCCCCTTATGTAACTACAGAAGCCCCACAGGGAAAAAACACCTCTACATGGGATTTAGCAAACCCGGAAATACATGAAAAGATAAACAATATCACAACAACGCATACTATATGACAACCATGTAAAACAACATGGATGACAAAAAAAACACTGAATGATTAGTAATCAAAAAGCCTATAAAGAAACTAGAATTAAAAACAAAATAAAAAAAGAATTAATATAGAATAGAATCTATTGTACTACATATAACAAATGTATACTAAAAGCTATATTACAGAGCACATAATACCCCTTAAAGTGACTTAACCCCAACAACCACACTATCAATATATATATATATATATATATATATATATAGTATATATATATATATATATATATATATTATCATGAAGAAGCATATATTCATATATGTATATACATAGACTCACAACATGTAATAAAAAGAAAATATAAGTAGTATATTTAAAGCTGTAATATTCCATAGAAAAAAATATATTCCATAACATTAAATATTATGTAGAAGAAATATGGTTATACATGTATGTGTACATAAATCATGAAACATCACCACCTTAATCACAAATGTGAATACATAATTACTTAAATCCCAATAATCAATGAATAAATATGAAAAACATTAGTACAACAAAAATCATATAGTCATAATGATATATCTCAATGGTTCTGAATTGCAAAATTATATAGTAATCATAATATCATAATAAGAAAACATAAAATGAAAAAATATATAAACATACATAGAAATCATAAATATCAGCTACTAGATCAAACATATATATATACATAAAAACTAAACTTGATTATTAACATCTATTAAATTAGAAAAATATTTTATAAAGCATATAAATATATAAATAATACGATGACCTAAATCATAATCTAAGGCTCATGTATAACCTGTCTAAAAAAATGGGATATATGTTTATAGAAAATGAATTAATTCCCAATCTTGGTTAATCCCAGTGGGTTGTAAAGAATCCATGCTGAAAATCCAGAACATCTCTCGTCTGTTGAGCATATTCAGTCTATCACCCCCCCCCGAATGGGTGGGGAAACATGCTCAACAGCTGAAAAAGAGAAGTTCTGGATACCACCTTGTGGACAATGGGCAAAATGTCTTGACACTGGGTGTGTGGCAATACTTTTTTAATTGCTCTAACATGCTCCATTATCCTTAACTTCAATGGCCTTATAGTGCGACCAATGTAGTGCCTGCCACAGCCACAGCCACAATTAAGTATGTAAACAATATAACTTGAATTACAGTTAATAAATGTGGATATTTTAATTTTTCTTTTAGGTTTTAAAGATTGGATGCTAGCAATCGGAATGGCATATTGACAAATAACACAGTGGCCGCACTTGAAGAAACCCTTGGGTATATTGGAGATACACTGTTGGCGATGTGAGTTGAACAAACTAGGTGATAGAAAACCCACCAATGACTTGGCTTTCTTGAAGAGGAATTTCGGTCCATCATTGACAATATTTTGTAGATCTATGTCTAACTTTAAAGTATCCCAATGCTTATAGATGATATTTCTAATTGAGTCTGCTTGTTTGCATTGCTGTGTAATAAAAAAGGGTACTCTTTTGTTCATTCTCTTATTTGATGGGATATTACCCCTCCCATGTTTTGGATTAGATTTATCACTCCTGGGGAGAAGGTCCACCCGATTAAGTGATCTTACCACATCAAGAGACTCCATAATGTGTACTTGATCATAACCCCTCATTAAGAATCTGTGGACCAAGTCCATAGCATGTGTCTCAAAAGACTCCTCAGTAGAACAGAGTCTTTTGAGTCTCAAAAATTGTCCCTTCAAGATCCCCCTTTTAAGGGGTCTAGAGTGATTGCTATTAGCCATTAGAAATGCATTCCGAGAGTTGGATTCCCTATAAATGTCTGTTTGAATTGTATTGTTAACATCTATGTACAACATTATGTCCAAATAACAAATGTGTTTAATATCAAAATCGTAAGTGAATGTGAGATTATAGTTATTAATATTCAAAGTGTTAAAGAAAGTTTCAAAAGAAAGAAAATCACCATCCCAAATGAAAAGCAGATAGTCAATATAACACCTGTAAAATATAATGTATTTCCTAAAAAGATTGTGATCGCTGTAAATAAAGATAGATTCCCAAAATCCCATAAACAAATTAGCATAAGAAGGTGCAAAAGAAGTCGCCATAGCTGTTACCTTAAGTTGTAAATAAAATTGTGAATCAAAACTAAAATAATTGTGTGTTAATAAAAAAGTAATAGCTTCATCTAAAAAGGTACACAGTGTTGTAGGTAATGTAGATAAATGAAGATAATGTTGTACCGCAGTAATACCTTGTTCGTGTTGAATAATACTATAAAGGGACATAACGTCCATGTAACCCAACTATATGATGTCTCCCATTTAATGTTTTGTAAATCCAACAATAGTTGGTTAGAATCCTTAAGAAAAGATGGCAATGCTTGAACCAGGGGTTGAAGAAAACTATCTATATAACGAGAAACATCATCTCCCAAAGATCCAATACTGGCCACTATGGGCCTGCCAGGAGGGCAGGCCAGTGACTTATGGATCTTTGGGAGATGGTGAAAAGTGGAAACAATGGGATGTGGACACAACAGGAAATCAAACGCTTTATTGTTAAAAACACACAGTATTCTACCCATATCCAAGAGTGCTCTCAGTTCTTTTGAAAAGGTCGCAGTGGGATCTCTTCCCAATTTCTTGAATGAGTTCGGATCACTCAATTGTCTTAGTGCTTCTTGTTTATAGCTGGCAGAGGATTGCACCACCACCGCACCTACTTTAGCGGCATTTTTTATGACGATGGTATGATCAGTCTTAAGGGTGTTTATACTGTAGGGGGAGTTCTTTTATTTATGGGCTCTTCCCTGCATTCACTTTGAGTGGTGTCTCCTGTATGCTTGTCCTTGTTAGGCTTTTATTGTGAGCTGTATACCCTATCATCCTCTTTAGTGCATATATATCGTGTCCTGGACTCTTAAGCTATATTGCTACCACTTAAACCTGGATATTGGAAGCACCATTTAGAGATTCATTTCTCATTCTTTGCTACTCTTAAAGCAGTACAGCGATTTCTTGGATTTTCAAATTATTATCACAAGTTTATCCAAAATGTCTCTTCCTTAGTGGCTCCACTTACGAAATTAACCAAGAAAGGAGCGGACCCTGCTTCCTGGCCCGCTGCTGCGCTTCAGTCTTTCGCTTGTCTCAAGAGGGCCTTTGTGTCTGCCCCTATTCTTATTCATTCTGATCCCAAACTTCCTTTTACTCTTGAGGTTATGTCTTTGATGTGGGTGTAGGCGCAGTTCTGCCTCAAAGGAAGAATTCCCTATCCAGGTTGCATCCATGTGTGTTCTTTATGGGGAAAAAATTCTCTGGCCCAATGCAACTACGACGTCAGAAACCGGGAACTCTTAGCCATGAAATTGGCCCTCGAAGAATGGAGGGTACCGAAGATCCAATAACTATCCTAACGGATCATAAGAACTTGCTTTAAATTGAAGGTGCACGTCGCCTGGGAGCCCGTCAAGCCAGATGGTCGCTATTTTTCTCTAGATTTAATTTCCTACCTTCCAGGATCCAAAGTAGAAGAGATGTGATTCATCAGTAATCAGAGAGAATTCCATCCATAACATATATTGATAATCAAGATGACAATGGAATGTCCTGGAGGATTGAATAAATGTGCAATAGGAAGGGATAAGTGTCTAGTGGAGTCCACTTGACCACCACAGCTTAAACACAATAAAAACCCAACCAAATAAGCATATCCGAAAATAATGAAGCACAGGTGTCCAAATATATATATGACAGGGCACAGCGGCCCTTTACCTGTATGCTTGCACGGACGTTCCAGACATCAGGGGCGTGCAGTCCATCCAGATGTAGGTACAGCAAGGTAGAGGTGGATGATGGATAGCACTGCCAAGGAAATCCAACTCCCAGTAGAACCGGAAAAATAGGAAAAAAAGCTAACACTCCAATGTAGCAATAGGTCTGGTTTATTGCAGGCTAAGCAACAGTAACAGGACAACACGAACGCACCTACGCATTTCTTGCACAGAGCACTTTCCTACCTTCCAGGATCCAAGAATGTCAAAGCTGATGCCTTATCTCATCAATTTTCCCTGGATGACAAGACTGAGGATCAGCAGAAAACCATTCTACCGCCCAAATGTATTCTTTCGGCCACATCATTTGGAGCGCACAAAGACATTGTCCGTCAACAAAGTCACATTCCCCCTGGCATCTCGCCTCCACAGGACCGTCTCTTCACTTCTTCCCTGCACCATAAGAAGGTCCTTGAGTAGAGTCATTCGTCCAAATCGGCAGGAAACCCCAGCACCAAGAGGACTCTTAATCTCATCTCTCGCACTTTTTGGTGGCCGGGAATGCAAAAGGACATAAAAAATTTCATAGCTGCGTGCCCTACATGTGCCAGGATCAAATCTGCCAGAATACCTCCTTCAGGTCTTCTTCAACCTCTACCTGTTTCTGACCGGCCATGGACACATTTGTCCATGGATTTCATTGTGGATTTGCCTTGTTCCAAGGGTATGAACACGATTCTTGTAGTAGTGAACCGATTCTCGAAACAGGCCCACTTCATACACTTCAAGGGTCTCCCCAATTCTCCCAAATTAGCTGACATCTTCATCAGCGAGATCTTTCGGTTACATTGAGTACCCTTGGTAATTGTTTCAGATAGAGGCTCGCAATTTATTTCCCGGTTCTGGCGCTCATTTGGTCTCCAGCTAGGTATCGCTCTCCATTTCTCAATGGGATACCACCCACAGATTAATGGCCAAACGGAGAGGACCAATCGGTCTCTCGAACAGTATCTACACTGCTTTATATCGAACTCCCAAGATGACTGGGCTGATCTCTTACCCTGGGCAGTAATTGCCCACAACAACGCACAGAGTGGTTCAACCCTAGAGTCTCCTTTCTTCGTAAATTACGGATTCAACCCATCTACTCTTCCTCTTGTTCTACCTTCCTCAGGGGTCTTAGCGGCAGATGACAGAAGACTTGTGGAAAAGGATTCAGGTCAACATCAGGTAAGCAGTCAATAAGCAGAAGAATCAGGCAGATCGCCACCACAGACCTGCTCTGGACCTTAAACCTGGCAACCAAGTCTGGTTGTCATGCAGGAATATTAGGCTGAAAGTCCCCTCTATTAAATTTGCACCCAGATTTCTTGGACCCTTCTCTATTTCACAGAGGATTAATCCAGTTGCGTATCGTCTCGCTCTCCCGTCTTCCATGAGGATCCCTTCCGTGTTTTGTGTTTCGCTTCTCAAACTTGTGGTCCAGAATGTCTTTTCAGTTCCGGTTCCGTCCACTTCTACTCATATGGTTCAAGGCCAACCTGAGTATGAGATTCAATCTATTCTTGATTCGAAGATCTCCAGAGAATCTCTGCATTATCTGGTGCATTGGAGAGGTTTCGGTCTGGAGGAAAGATCCTGGATTCCGAGTCATCGGGTCCACGCAGCCAGATTGGTTCGCATTTTTCATTCCAAATTCCCTAATAAGCCATCATGGAGTCGCTCGGAGGTCGCTCCTAAAGGGGGGGGTACTGTGAGGATTCGCCATCCTGGCGGTCGCAGTCCGTCTCCTCACCTCAATAACCCTTCCACGACGGACACCCAGGATGAGCTATCTCATGGCCCTTTTATGCGCACATGTGGATCTTGCGCGGCCTGACCCTCCGCCCGTGGGTTCAGACTCCGCCCCCGCTCTTGCGCACGGCGGGTGCGATCGTCCAGCCTCCCCGCTAATGCGTGTTCCAAGCTCCGCCACCGCTCTGATGATGGACAGGCCCGGCGTGAGAGTGGTGTGCGTTCTAGGCTCCACCCCCTGACCTCCGTGATGCGCACGGGTCGGCGCGCGATTGGTTCTGCCCCCATCCCTGATCAGGCTGCTTCATAGGGCACACCTGTGTGCACCAGCATTTTATTGGATTCTACTTCATGGTTCCATCCTGGCTGGCTATTGGAGGGCCTTCCTTTATATAACTTCCTGCTGCATACTCTCATTGCTGAGCATAGTCTAGTGTGACATCGTGCCTTGCTGCATTCCTGCTCCGTGACCTTGCCTTGCTGTGCCTGTTAACCTATTGTTGCCTGACCCTGCTTATCTCCTTGGACTCCGCACCGCTCCTCTCCTGATCCGGCAACAAACGACTAGTCTCCTGTCTCCAGTCCTGACCTTGGCTAAGTACTCCAACGATCCGATACTCTCCTATCTGGACCTGGCTACGTACCCTGGCGATCCACTACTCTCCAATCCCAAACTTGGCTACGCACCATGACGATTCACAACTCTCCACTCCTGACCTGGCAAGTACTTACACTGGCGACACACTTTATTCGAGCTCGGCTAGTCCCACGAATTCGGGTATACTCGGGTGTATTGAGGTTGTGACTGTTTTCTGCCCGAGTGCATTGCGTTATTTTCCAGGCAGGGATTGAAGCATTTTATTCCCACTGGCTGCAATACTGCACAGTATATATATATACTGCATTACAATTCATGAATTTATGCCATCTGGTACTGCACCGACACACTTTATTCGAGCAAATACCCAGTATGTACCTGGCAGATACCTGGAATGCGCCGCTCCTCACCTCTGACAAGCCCCGTTGCATTTGCCTTCCCAGCCTGGGTTCATGCCTGGCTGACGGGCGGCTGATCTGTTAAATGATAATGATTAGGATTTAATAGGCTGCAATGCTTCGCGTGTCTACCAGATGGCATAAATTCATGAATTGTAATGCAGTATATATATATATACTGTGCAGTATTGCAGCCAGCGGGAATAAAAGCGTCCATCCCTGCCTGGAAAATACCTCAATGCACTCGGGCAGAAAACAGTCACAAACCTCAATACACCCGGGTATACCCGAATTCGTGGGACTAGCCGAGCTCGAATAAAGTGTGTCGCCAGTGTAGACACGCGAAGCATTGCAGCCTATTAAATCCTAATCATTATCATTTAACAGATCAGCCGCCCGTCAGCCAGGCATGAACCATGGCTGGGAAGGCAAACGCAACGGGGCTTGTCAGAGGTGAGGAGCGGCGCATTCCAGGTATCTGCCAGGTACAACCTGGGTATTTGCTCGAATAAAGTGTGTCGCAGCAGTACAACTATTCTCCCATCTATAATCCTGACCTGGCTTGCACGACCACTCTTCATCCTAGGCACGCCCACGTTGCTGTGGGTTGGCATTAATCAATTCCGTACCTCAGCACTGTGGTCGCGCTTCGTTTGTGGTGAGCTACGCATTACAAAGAGTGAATGAGCAAGTATATAAAGGATACCAGATCCAATGAGAAAGGAGGCGGAGCGGAGGCCAGCCTCCTCGGAGACACGGATAGGCTAGGAGACAAGTGGCCTAATAGAACACTTGACACGCAGCTGGGGAGCGGTGCAAGTAATCACGTGTGCACGCCACACACGAGAGACGCACGGCACATCCAAGGGGGCGGAGCTATACTGCGTGGCACAGTAGAAGAGCTGCGTTTGCGTGTGCACTCTGGAATCAGAGCAGGGGTGTGCGCATGCACTGATGCCAGAGCGGAGGTATGTGGTAAAGGACATGTTCCCCGATTCCTTACAGGTAAGCGATGTCATCAGGTCGGATCTTCTCCATAGCAGTCTTGTCTCGGCCAGCGTCGATGTCCTCCTCCGGCTGAAAGATCCCGGATTATTTTAAATTATATTTATATATTTATATATTTATATTTTAAAGATATTAAAGAATATACTGTATTGTATTTAAAATATGTGACTGTAAACCATACTGACTGACAAATGTTTTCACACATGTACTGTAGCAGTAAGCCATACACCTGTTGATGTTTTGAATTGCTGTGCACTTAAAATGTTTCAACATTTTACAGTATTTGTAAATAAATGTTTTTGTACTGACTCCACCAATAAAAGAACATGTTGATTTGTCTTACATTGTTTCCATTTGCTCCTTTGACAGTATAACAAATGTCGAGGCTTACTGGACTGTTTTTTTACTGCCAGACCGGAAAGCCGCAAGATTGGCAACATTGTCAAAAAAGAGCAATGATCGCACAATTGGCGTGGGAACTAGGGCAATTGGCGTGGGAACTTCTGTTCTAGGGCACCTAGAAATAAAATTCATTTTGCCTATAGATGTTAGGAACCCCCTCACTTGACCCCAACAGGGTCCGACCAGTAATGGCGGCGAGAAAGGGTCACGCCGGCGAGGAGGGTCCTATCATTGACCTTAATGGCGGAGAAAGCCGCGCTGCTTTGAAACGGCTAAGTCAGAATGAGCAGAAACCTGGAACCCATAACTCCGGTTCTGTTCAACTTAGAGGGCTTAGATTCGGTCACCATGTAGTCCTAGTTCAGGCAGTATTGCATGGCAAATAGCGACCCTCTCGTGGCAACAGAACGGAGTAAGGGTAATCGCGCAATTGGCGTGGGAACTAGGGCCTCGGTCAAGTTCACGGCCAAATTGGCATGGGAACTTCTGTTCTAGGGCACCTAGAAATAAAATTCATTTTGCCCATAGATGTTAGGAAAATGGCACGGTATACTGTAGAACACACATAATGTAAATGATACTGTACATGTAGAATAAATGCATAGTTTTATTTTTTCGGGTTTATTACACAGTATACTATACGGCCGGAACAAGGGCAAAAAAACTGTAGACGTGGGGTTTTAAATCCGAATCAGCAATGTGCAGGCATTGTCACACAACGCGATATTATCCATCAAAATCCCCTCATTAGCCGTTTTCTTTTCTGAGGAAAAACAAAAAGAAAAGTTTTAATGTACAGTAATGCTCAGCCCCCTAAAGAAGTACCCAGCCAGCCCCACCAATAATTTTCCCCTGTTCACATGCGCATGCGCCTAGCGTTCCACCAATTGTTCAGTATCTGCAGTACAGTACTGTAGAAGCCGCTCAGCCAATGATATTGCTTACAGGAGAATCGCTTGACTTTGGAATCGCACCGATATTTATACTGTATTGTCAAAATAAAAAAAACACAGAAAATAATACGGCAACAATACTCACCATAGTATTTCCCATTCAGCCGGCGCCGGCGCATGTCCACTGCCAGTCCAGCTTTCTTGATCATCCACGTCGATAGTTTGCAGCGGGACTAGTCCACCTGTAGTCAGCTGGTGAGCCTGGAAATTGCTTAGGTACATGCAAGCTTCATCAAAACTGCACGCGAAATACGGCTCAGCCTCAGGCTCAGGGTTGTCACTGACGGCGGGACCGTCATCGGAAGCCGGTGCTGGTGCATTGCTTGGCAGCGACTGTCATTTCTTAGTTGGTTTTAACACGACCCTTCGCCTTTTGCCGCCTTCATGATCATAGATACCGGAAAAATCCGGTGAAACACACCAATACCCTCCAACAAATTGTGGCTCAATACAATGAAAACAGGGATCGCTACATAACCTTTTCCTTATTGCACACTTCCACGTATGAGGAGTTGGCGAAATTTATAAAAGTCATAGTTTTCGATAAATTTGAACAACTGTTGCCATCTTATCCTCTGTTGCATTAATCGCGGAACATATCAAATACGTGTAACTTCTGTCGGGTTTTTGGAAAGCGGGCTGCACTTGAACACTCATGGCGGGCGGGTCTCTGGAGAATACTGTAACCGAAACTGGTCTTTGTATTTCTTTAATATGAAAAGCCTTAATTGATACATTTTTGCAACCTCTTCCTTCAGTCTCAAGGCCAATTTACAATGGCACACTGTGCTACAGTATCTTTTTTAAACGAAATACCTGCAAGCCGACACATTACTGAAGCGCATGCGCATTACAATTCATGAATATCTGCCATCTGGAGGACACGCGAAGCATTGCAGCCTATTAAATCCGAACCATTATCAATAAACCCATCAACCGCGCGTCAGCCGGGCATGACCCGTGGCTGGGAACGCAAAATGAACGCGGCATGCGCCAGGTGAAGATCGTCGTATTCCAGGAACAAGCCAGGGAAAAACCAGTCATTTGTTAGAATAAAAGCTGCCGCATCAGTATACACACACATACACACACACACATACATACACAAACATATATACACACTATCATACTATATATATTATATATATAATATTATATATATATATATAATATATTATATATATAATATATATAAACTCAAAGAAAGACAGAGAAATCCAACAACACAAGCACTCTGATCACTTGAAAAATAATAAAACAAAAAGTTTATTGATTATGGACTGAATAACAAGAAAAGCAAAGAGAAAATATAACATACATATTAAAAACAAACGGGGATCACACAGTCTGAAACTAATATCCCAGTGAGAATGTGTGTATAAACCCTAAAACGAATTGCTGCAATGAAGGGGGGGGGGGGGAATCCTAACACTCCCAGCGGGAATCCAAAGATCCCACAGAGAGTCATGACCGGCCTGTCCCAAAAGAATACCTCACTAATACAACAAGAGCAAGGACATGCACAAAACAAGGGCAGCCTAACCTCTAATGAAACACACATAGGACAAAACATGGAAGGTAAAATGCAACCAAAAAGGCAATCTATCCGCACATAAAGTACAATACTCAAATATTAAGCATATACCTTCCTAATGGATTGTGCAAGAATACTAGTGCCTAAAGGTTATACACTGGCGACACACTTTATTCGAGCTCGGCTAGTCCCACGAATTCGGGTATACCCGGGTGTATTGAGGTTTGTGACTGTTTCTGCCCGAGTGACATTGAGGATTTTCCAGGCAGGGGATTGAAGCATTTTATTCCCGCTGGCTGCCATACTGCACAGTACTATATATATACTGCATTACAATTCATGAATTTATGCCATCTGGTAGACACGCGAAGCATTGCAGCCTATTATATCCTAATCATTATCATTTAACAGATCAGCCGCCCGTCAGCCAGGCATGAACCCAGGCTGGGAAGGCAAACGCAACGGGGCTTGTCAGAGGTGAGGAGCGGCACATTCCAGGTATCTGCCAGGTACATACTGGGTATTTGCTCTAATAAAGTGTGTCGGTGCAGTAAATGAACCAATCCACATGGAATTAAAGAAAAACATATAGTCATCTCACACAAATTATCACAGACCCCACATAAGATGATAAATACTACACATAGGAGATAGTATTGTGGGACAAGAGGTAAATAAGGTGAAGCTTAGGAACGGAATCCTACTCCCAATAGTGTGTTAATATATCTAGATGCAGAGCAGCTGGCAATATAAGGCAATCATGGTGGAGAAGTGCTCCGGATAGAAAGTCAAAGTTCATATCACAAAATGGTCTCCTGCGCCTCTGCTCAGATCATCTGGATTCCTTCAAAAGTGCTGCAATAGGATGACTTCATGTGTCAGCTGATTTGGTAAACCAATCGGATGCAAGCAGATCGTGTTGTCATGACGTCATTCTACGCGCTCAGCTTTAAAATCCTCAAGTCGCATTAGAGATGTCACTCCTGGAAGAAGCCCGCAGTGGTGAAACGGCCGTCGGAGGTGTTATACGGGGATTTGCTATATGTCTCTCACAGTGCTTTAAGAGGTTGTATGTGGCGGTCATGGGGCTATTGCAGCACTTTTGAAGGAATCCAGATGATCTGAGCAGTGGCGCATCAGCTTCGTTTTCTAAGCAGGTGATGACGTTTTGGGTGCAGCTAGTGAAGAATCTGGTGGTCCCACAGTTCTAGATCATATTAATAAACATATTCAAGAAATTATATATTTTGTATATACCATACTGTAAGTATAGTTACAAGAGTGTATTAATGTAATCTATTAGGGAATAGTTATTATTACTATAGGGATAAAATATAGATCTCATTACTTTATAGTTATTGCACATTAACGGTAATATGTCAGATATGGCCTATAGCAGGGGTGCTTAAACCTTTGGTGCTGTGCCCTCCTGCCTGCTCTATCCAGTGCTCGTGACCCCCCATAACTTTGTGCTGGCGTCAAATGATGCTGTAGGGTCATGTGACATGATGTTACGTAACGCCACTGCATCTTTTGATGCCATGTTGCCATTGGCGATGGGTGTCAAATGACACCATGGGGTCAAGTAAAATCACGTTGGCCTGGCAACACACCATCCAAGTCAACTAGAAAAATGCAGAATAATTGGACTCAAAATCATTTATCTATATGTAACAGGGATTTATCCCTGTTAAGAATCATGCCTCTAATCCAGCATTGTGCTGGTTAATTGCACCCCTGCAATCAACCACCCCACCTGTCTAATCAGCTCTGTCAGAAAAAGCCTGTTCTGAGAGACAGGAAGAAAATTATTCCTGAGCTCACAATTGGAGCTGACCTAGGAAGGACAAACTGAGAGTTCCCTAGTCCACAACTGGGCTGACATGGGGAACAACATATATCTTGGGCTGCAAAGAGACTGCATGCTGATAGAAATACAAGGGGACCAGAACTCGATACCTGGACAGACATTGCCTTAGCACACAAAGGTGCTGACTCAGCAGAGCAGAGAGGCTTCCCCTACAGCTACAAGAAACAGATAAGACTTTCTTAATGGGACTGTTATATATCTGTATATATGTTTATATATTTGGGGCTGGTAAATAGCTTAGCTAACCACCCAGTTAGAGAGGGCTGCCTTACATGTGTAGATATTCTCCATATTGGAGAAGGTTTTTGTTTGGCTTATTTTCATATGTTTTGCTGTGTTAAAGGGACAGGCGCAATAAAGCCTAATTTTAGTTTAACTTTAAATGGTCTCCATTGCGTACCTCTGAACAAATCTCTTACATATGGTGTCAGAAATTGGGATGAGAGGTGGCCCTTGAAGTTAAAAGGGGCCCCGGAGACTGCCTGTGAAATTTTTGATTCTTTTGCCTACATAGTTCCTGCAAACAGTCTGAGCAACAAAACCAAAGAATCACAGGCAGCAGTGACCAGAATTAAAGGGCTACATATCCAGGCAGGAAAACTGCACTGCCTGTGAAAAATGTTGTGCTTATTTTCCTGTATACAGTTCCTGCAAACAGCCTGAGCAACAAAGCAAAGAATCACATAAAGCAGTGACCAGATTTAAAGGGCTACATATCCAAGTATGAAAACGACACTGCACTGAAGAAGGCCACAATGCCACAGTTGGACTGGGAGGACTGCAACAGATGGTGACCCACACAAGGGACTGATGCTGTTACCAGAGTCTACCCCACCACTATAAAAAAAAGTAAGGGAAAAAAAAACCCTGGGAATTTAAAATGGCCGCCCAGCTGAAGTCAAATACAGACTCGGCAAGAAGGGGGAAGAAAATGTGTTCCTGGTGTAAAGAGCCCAGCCACACGGAGCAGTGTCCGATCAGGCCTTATTCAGACTGTGAGGATGGCCCCTAAGTGGCCCTAGAAAAAGGACCGCAGCCAGAGGACTATTTTTTTTCAATGAGCCAAGGAACTGCAGCAGCAAGCAGTGCGCTGTGGACCAAAGAAATGTACAGAAGTTTTACATAGCAAGTGCACATCCAGGATCACTGATGAGAAAGAATGCATGCACAGCACTGCTGATGTTGTAAAACATACCAAAGTAAAGAAGAAGAAAAAATCTACAGAGACGCCTGTGAGAGCTACGAACTCTACAAGCACAGTCTGCCCACCTGTAGGACTACCACAATGTGGGGTTCTAGCGAATACAGTAACAACAGCTACAATAGCGCCTCCTGAGGTCAGGAAGAAAAATTCATCTGATAGCCCCAAAAAGGAGGACAAGATGTGGCGTTCCTGTAATGAACCCTACCCCAGAGAAGAGTGGCCCTTCCGGTCTGATAAGGAGGAAGACATCTCTTATGGGGAACCCGAACTGAGTCACACCCACAAAACACCCCAAAAATGGGGGGGGTGCCAGAACTCGGTACGAACAAAAAAGACCGCTCTCTATGATGACAAATGTGATCGGCAGGAGCAAGAGCAGGAGCAGCAGAGCACTGAATATCTACACCAGCTAACGCAGCTGCAAGGAAAACATGGCGGGTACAGTGAAGCTGCTGAAGTGTCAAATAAAGATGGAGACCACAGTATTCCTGATGGGACGGAGTCATCCAAAATAAAAAGGCGGAAAAAGAAAAGCGGGTCTTCACTTACCATGGAAGGAACAGACACGTCCACAGATCCCGCTGAGAAAAAGGGGGGCCGATATGTTCTGCAGCCTAGAGAAAATAGAGGATTTGTCATGCAGATGACAGAATATACAGAGGGCCCAAGGCAGAAGTCGTGTAACCCAAAGAAGTGTCCGGTGCTAATAGTGAGAACCCTCAACCAACCATACCAGGGAAGCAGAGCCAGAACCAGTGAATGATGATCCCTTGACCAGCCCTGAAGATGCACTGCAAGCTGCCAGACATAACTGTGATCTGCTACATGAAGAATTGGAAATGGAGAGATAAAATAATGCTGAGCTACAGAAGACTGTGCTCGCAATTTACTCTGCGGCCAAGACTGAATTTGTCTCAAGACTGAGCTTGCCACTGCAAACACTACTAATGCCACCATGGTGGATAAGCAGAGTCAATTGGATAGAATGATTGATAATCTTAAGCAGAAGTATGAGGAGGCTCTTAAGGAGATTACAGTCTTTCAGCAAGAGGTTCGCAAGTGCCATAGAGAGGTGGAAGTCTCTCAGAATGAGGTCCACACTCCCTACATAGAACTGAATGCCTCACACCAGGAGGTCAACAGTGTCCAGACAGAAGTGGACATTTCCCAGAAGGAGGTTCATACTCTCCGCATAGCACTGGATGCCTCACACCAAGAGATCAGATGTTGCCGCACAGAACTGGAAGTTTCTAAAAAGGAACTTCACATTCTCGCTGAGGAGCTGGACATCTCTCAAAAAGCTAACCTCAGTCTTGCTATGGATCTTAAAGACTCTCATAAGGAGCTTCAGACCCTCAACCTAGGAGACCGGGAGTCTCACGCCAGAAGACCAGGAGTCTCAAAGTAGAATTGCGTAAATGGAAGGAGGACTACATGGAGGCCCTGAATATTACAGAGACTGCAAAAAGAGAAAATTTAAGACTGAAAGAAGAAAATTCTGATTTGACAGACCACGTCAATAAAAAGAATGAAAAGCTGCACAAGCTTGAAAAAATAAAGAAACTTTTGGAAGATGAGAAGTTTGAAGCAGAGCGCCGACTGCAGAACCAACTGCAAGGTCTGTGTATGCACCTCCAGAATGCCCAGGAGAAGCAGTGAACTCTGCAGGAAGAAAATCTGTAGGTTGTTAAAGAAATACTAGTGCTGTAGGAACGTTTGATTACCCAGTGTGTTCCCGCAGAGCAGCATGAGAAACTGAAGGCTTCCCTGAGCATCACCAAAGCATCGCTAGAGGCCAAGCTTAGAGGCCAGGTGACTTGGTACAATAGGGAGCACAAGAAGGTCCAGAAACTGAGACAAGTACTGTAGCTGCGGCCCGAGCAAAGAAATTCACAGTGCTTCACAATATAATGAAGGAGACGTAGAAGCAAGCTCAGAGAAAGCACAGGAAATGAATACCCTGAGAGGAGAATTGCAGGATGCACTCACGAAACAGGGATCTCTTGCGGATGAGATTACAGTACTACAAGAAAAGGTATTGACCCTGCCCAAGCGTCAGTATCCCACAGCAACTAAAACCCATGAAGACAAGGGTACAGTGAGAGCTGAGAACACCGCTCATCGGAAAAACAAGGTTGCAAAGTTTGAACCACCAAAACAAGCACTAGCTAAACCTTCAGCCACCCAACAGGCAACAAAAAAAGGTATACGTGCAGAATCAAAACCAGAAGAATCCTTAGCTGATGAAGCTGAAAAGATAGGACGTTCTCTGGAAGTGGATGTGGAATTGCAACTCAATCCCAAAGAAACTGAACTAGCAACTCCATTGAGTGGAAAAAGTGTAAAAAGACAGCTTCAAGAGCGGAAAACTCAAAGGGCTATTTAAACGCTCTGCAACTGTCGCCATACAGTCTGCCTACAAAAAGAGGAGCACCCGATGCAAGGGAAATCTCATGACCACGCACTCAGTAAAAAGACTATACTTGGAAGAAGTCCTCCTCGAGCGACTGAGGAGAACTGATCTCAAGCACCTTCGGGAGGAGACACGAAAAAACTGGAGAAATGGCTCCAATCCCACGGGACTGAGGGTCCTCTTCCTGCATCCACTCTCATTCAAGTCACAGAGATATCTCGAATGAGAGTAGAAGGATGGGCTTCGGCCGTGGTAAGCCCGAGCTTCCCACAAACAGGGGAGGTATGTAACAGGGACTTATCCCTGTTTAGAATCTTGCCTCTAATCCAGCATTGTGCTGGTTAATTGCACACCTGCAATCAACCACCCCACCTGCCTAATCAGATCTCTGTCAGAAAAAGCCTATTCTGAAAGACAGGAAGAAAGGATTCCTGAGCTCACAATTGAAGCTGACCCAGTAGGACAAACTGAGAGTTCCCTAGTTTACAACTGGGCTGACATGGGGATCAACAGATATCTTGAGCTGCAAAGAGACTGCATGCTGATAGCAAGACAAGGGGACCAGAACTCTATACCTGGACAGACATTGCCTTAGCACACAAAGGTGCTGACCCAGGAGAGCAAAGAGACTTCCCCTACAGCTACAAGAAACAGATAAGACTTTTTTAACGGACTGTTGTATATCTGTATATATGTTTATATATTTGGGGTTGGTAAGTAGCTTACTAACCACCCAGTTAGAGAGGGCTGGACTACATGTGTAGATAGTCTCCAAAGTGGAGCAGGTTTTTGTTTGGTTTATTTTCATATGTTTTGCTGTGTTAAAGGGGAAGGAGCAATTAAGCCTAATTTTTATTTCACTTTAAACGGTCTCCATTGCGTACCTCTGAACACGTCTCTTTGTCAGGAATCCACTCCTGGCTTTGGCTGGAGCCCTTCCATCCGGAGCTTTGCAGGTTCCAGACAATCTATTCCCTGCTTCTGCAATCACCTGCCTCCTGCTGCCTCCTGTGCAGCTCTGGCCTGATTGCCCTCCTGTGCTATTTAGTGCCTGCCCCGCCCTCAGGAAGTGGCTGGACATAGACTTTGCAATCCAAGTTGCAAGTAACTGTGCATGTCACAGACTCTGTGTTTGGCCTGCTGGGCTCCTTGTGCCTTGTATCCTGCTTCCAGTCCCCGGCATCCCACGGCCTTCTTGCATAGCAGCCCCGGTGCTGCTTTCCTTGTTCCTGGCAGACTTCGCCTTCGCCGTGCTGTAGCGGCTACGCTGGTTTCCCCAGCATTTCCTGTGGCGTGTCTGAACCTCTGGTTCCTGCTTCCTCCAAGTGAAGTTCACTCCTGGCCTTTTCCTGTCACACTGCAGCACCTTCGCTGAAGCATCTCCGCTGCAGTGGCTTCTCTCAAGGTTCTAGCCTCCTGTGCTGAAGTACCTTCACCCAAGATTTCCTGTTGATGACCTTGGCTTGTTTCCTCGACCACCGCTCCTGTGCCGCCTGCCTTGACCCCTGCCTGGATAACATTAACCCTACCTTCTCCAATCCTGACCTGGCTATGTCTGATTATGGAATTCGCACTCCGGACCTGACTCCGTGGCCTAAGGTCGGTGTTTATACATCCCCACCTTAGCCCCGCGGTCCGGTACCAGTTTGTGGCAAGCACATACGTTACACTCTTACACTATATATTCAAAAAAACAAATTATCTTAAAAAAAATGTATTACCAGTGTATCATGCCACTATAAATCATTTCCCCTTTACATCGAACAATGCCTGTTTCCAAATTCAGAGGTCTCTATGCTTTCATTTTTATAAATCATGTGGTTATATGAAAAGAAAAAAAAACATATTTACAGAGATTTGCTTCATAATTAGATGGTTTGTAAAGAAAATGTTTTTTTTTTAAACTGTAATTAGGGGTTTTGATTATACGCTATTTAAAAGTAATTATAACCATAATGGCATACATTTCCTGATGTTTTCTAATTACTGTGTTTAGAGATTTATTAAAAATGTTATGGAGGTAGCAATTAATTCACCTGGTTTTTCAGAACAAAGAAAATGAAAATGCCACTTCTTCAAGAAGCAAATAAAATGCCTATTCCTTGTTTCGAACATTCTATATAGTTACTGTAATTAAACAAATGTTCAAATATAGTAAGCAACTCTAGAGCATTTATATGTTTTTATCTATATATGAGCACATTTCTGGTATAATAGGTTTTGGGAAAAAAGAAGCAGCTAATAAATGTGTCTTTCCAAGAGGTTTTAGGAAGAGAATTTGTAGTTGTCGTATCAGTCAAACTAATTGCAGAGTGTTAAGTTGGAAAGATTATTAGGTTTAGAGCAGCAGTACAATCAAACCAAAATTTCAGAGAGGTCATATCATTATTTAAACCCTGAAGCTCCAATAAAACCTGTATGAATATGATATATACTTCTATTTCTGTGCTGCTATAAATTTTAAATACTATAAACTATTGCAATGTCCTTTTAACCATTGTAATACATTTTCAGCAGAAGCTGTCTCACTATCAAATAATGTCCCCCTGTAGAACCAAATGGAGTTGTGCATTAAATATTACTGAATATTGGGAAAGTAGCCATAAGCTAGTCACTTACAGTAACTTGGAAAGGTAATACTGTATCTCAATGGATTGGAAACAACACTTACCATTGCTAGTTCAAAATGTCCAATTCCTGCTGAATAGAAGAAAGGACGGTATGTGAGTTCTGAAAGAAGGTTTGACTATACTGTAGATCTGAGGTCTACAATTAAATATCTTCTTCAAAAGGGGTTGTACTATGGCTTGGGATCAGGTAAAAAGGTGAAAGTAAAGGAAAACTATTAAATTAGTGTGATTGAATAAATTATGTTTTAAAATGCATACTGTTGCATGACATACTGTACATTATATTAATGTAACTTGGACCATTTCTGTGTTCAGGCATCACTGTATGTTATGAATACACAGGTCCAGATGACCTAAGCTCCGATAAATTGAGGCAAATAATGTGACCTAATCTAAAACAGTAACATAGGTTATTTTAAAAGAGTTTCATTCATATCTACAAAGCTACTGTAACTAGTTGCACAAACAACAGTAGTGGTATATGTATGTATATATATGCAGAAAAAATCCAGATGCTAGTTCCATAAAATAATAGTGTATACAATTTACCAGATGGTGGCCCAGCAAGAAGAAACAGCACACAAGGAATACTGCTGTCACGGGAGACTCCTGTGGCGGGTAGGATCTCGGTGGCTGGAACAGCACGAGCGTAGTAGGGGTCACAAGCAGGGGTCCGAGGCAGGCGGCAGGTAGCGAAGTCAGGTAACAAGCAAGGGTCCGAGGCAGGCGGCAGGTAGCGAAGTCAGGTAACAAGCAGGGGTCCGAGGCAGGCGGCAGGTAGTGAAGTCAGGTAACAAGCAGAGGTCGGCAATGAGAAGACTGGAATAGGACAGGTGGGGCAGGACAGGTCCGGGAGCAGGGACTGAGAACGGGGAGCAGGGACTGAGACCGGGGAGCAGGGACTGAGAACGGGGAGCAAGAAACAAACAGGGACAAGCCAGATTACTAGCAAGGGCTTTTACTGTGAACAGACTTCTATGGTACAGGTACAAAAAACAGATCCGGATCAGAGGCATGAGCAATACTTAAGGAGTCTGACTTCAAGCAAAGGCAAAAGCAACAGACAGGAAGCAGAGCTATAAAGGACAGAGAAAGGAGCAACAAGAAGACAGACAGGCAGACAGAGGAACCCAGAGGAAACACAAGGCAGCAGCACACCCAGTGGACAAAGAAGCTATGGCTAGGCAGGAGGTCTAGGCGACCCTGACATTACTCCCCCCTCTCAAGAGCGTTCTCCGGACGATCCTCCAGGCTCTTCCCGGAGGCCTTGATGAAAAGTGGACTCAAGGTGACCCACCTCTGGTGGTTTGTCAGCGGGCAGAGGGTACTCCACAGGTACATTGGTTGCTGCAAGGAACCTCCGAATGGGTGCGTTCAACCCAAAAGCAGGGACAGAGACATCAGGAATGTGGGCATCAAGGACGGCTGCAGATTTTCCACATGAGTCATTGGGGACACAGAGTTCGCTCTCCATGGTCTCCTCTTGCGACTGCCGTTTCGTGGCACCACCCAATGAAAAACCAGCTATTCGAGTTTTCAGCTCTTGAAGCTGTCCTTCTGCACTTCTTTTCCCACTCAAAGCAGTTGTCAGTTCAACTCTTTTGGAGTTGAGTCGCGACTCCATATCTCCCAGCTGACTCAGAGTAAAGCTTAGATATGTTGCATCTTCTTCATTTCTGATCTGCAGCTGCCGGTACTCCTCCCGGGCATTGTACAGCTCCAGCTGCAGCCGGACCTTATCACGGGCTGTGTGGTCCAATAATTTGCAGGCATCAGCCATTTTGACCTCATAGCGCTGTGTCAGACCAGCCACTTGACAGACGGACACCTTCTCTCTCTCCTTTTTGGCAAGCTGTGTCTTGAGCTCAGCGATCTGCGCCTGCAGCACTGTGAGTTGCTGAGATGTGTGTTTAGTTGCTAGCTGTAGCTCTTCCTCCAGCGAGGCTCTGGTTATGCTCAGTGTGGCCTTCAGCTCCTTATGCTGTTCTTTGGGGACACACTGGGTACTCAAATAATCTTGCAGCATCTTTATTTTGTAGGCAGTCTGGAAACTTTCTTCCTGCAGAACTCGCTGCTTTTCTTCAGCATTCACCCATTTCTCCTTGGTGTCCTGCAGATGTGTACGCAGTTCTCGCAGCTGACTCTGCAGCATATTTTCTGCTTGTGTGCGCCACTCCAGGGAGACACATTCTTCTTGCAGCACTCTCTCTGCATTCTGCAGTGCTGTCTGCACGTCTAACTTTTCCTGGGCCAACTGTTTCTTCTCCTCTCTTAATTCATGGAGTTTCTTATCTCCTTCACTGACTTGGACATAGATATTCTTGCACTCTTGGGTTACAGTTTCAAAACTGATATTTAACCCTCGAAGATTTCTCTCAATGAACATAGTTCTGTGTTGAAGTGGCAACTCTTCTCCTTAGTGGCTTCCAGCTCTGTAGTAAGCCTGTGAACCTCTTTCTGAGATGCTTCCAGTGCTGCGTCAACTTGAGCCATGAAAGTCTGGTACTGGGCGGAATCAGCATAGGCCTTCTCCAGCTTACTTGACAAGATCACCCTGTCATTCTCCAACTGATATTTTTCTTTTTCCCAGTCACCCTCTGCTTTTTCCAGCGCTAATTGCATCCTTGACTTTTCTTCTATCAATAGTCTCTTCTCCTCTTCTGATTCATGGAGTCTTTTATCTCCTTCAATGGCTTGGACAGAGAAGTTCTTACTCATTTGGTTTATAGTTTCAAACCTACTATTTAACTCTTCGGAGGCGTCTCTCATAGAACATATCTCTGTTTTCAAGTAGCATCTCTCCTCCCGAAAGACTTCCATCTCTTTTTTGAAGTAGAAAATCTCCTCCTGGGAGATTTTAAGCTCTGTATTAAGCCTGTCAATTTCCTTCATAGAGATTTCCAGGAATTCGTTACTTTTAGAAGCGAGGCGCCGATTCTCAGCAGCATCAGCATATGCCTTCTCCAGCTCACATGACATGACATCCAAGTCACTCTCCAACTGGTGCTTTTCTTTTTCCTTGAGAACACACTTAGCAATTGCTGAGGAAAGACAGCTCTGTAGTGCAGCGTTGGCTTCTTGCTCCTTATCTAAACGTCCATAAAGACAATCAATCGCTTTCTGTGCAGCTTGAAGCGTCTGAGTAGGGGCATCTTTCTTTTCTTCCACTATTCTTGGGATACGTCTGTGAGTTGCCTTAAGCTGCAGCATATCTCTTTCATCAAATGCAGACTCTGAGGTTAAATTTTCATTCTTAATTCCTTCTGCAACTTCCACAGTAATGCCTCCCTTCTTTTTCTTCTTCTTCCTTGCTTTGAGAAGCTCTGAAGAATCAGTGGTACTGTGTTCACATTTACTGCTCAAGACTGTTTGAGTGGGAGCCATAATTTCAGACATGGGGAAACCACACTTCCCAAGAAACCAGTAAAGAGGAAATGTGTTTTTAAAGCAGAAGCATTAGAATGAACAACAGGAATATTAGACACAGAGAGACACAAGATAGGAGAGCTGACCTTTTGAGAATTTAGCATCAGTCACAGAGATTTATAAATGCAAGGAAAAAACATAGACAGAGAAACCTGTCGTTATATCTGAAACTTTAGAAATCAGGCGTAGGGATATCATACAGACAGAGAGAACCTGCAGTTTAAATCTGAAACTTTAGACATCAGACATAGGAATATCAGACAGAGAACCTTGCAGTTAAATCTGAAACCCTTGATATCAGGTGTAGGGATATCACAGGTTACAGAGAAACAAACTTTAAGGGAACTTGCAGGTAAACCTGAAACCTTAGAACCAATCATAGGAAGAACTACAGATTGCTGTGATTTTTCCTGCATGCAGTAACAAAATAATGGAAGCACTCTTGTCTTTTGAAATGGGAACCCTGTGAACAGCAATGGTCCAACCAGGGATGCAGAGACAAGCCTTGTCCAGGAAATGAAAAGTCAGAGTCTAAAAAGGTGGCAACAGGTACTGCAAGGGTAAACCCAGGCACTGCACAAAAAGAAAAATCTCAAAGAAAGCTGCAATAGTCTCTGCAGCAACAGTTCTAGTCTCAGCAAAAATGTTTTTTCGTTATGAACGCAATAATTCTTGCAGAACACCGTTTCGTGGCACCACCCAATGAAAAACCAGCTATTCGAGTTTTCAGCTCTTGAAGCTGTCCTTCTGCACTTCTTTTCCCACTCAAAGCAGTTGTCAGTTCAACTCTTTTGGAGTTGAGTCGCGACTCCATATCTCCCAGCTGACTCAGAGTAAAGCTTAGATATGTTGCATCTTCTTCATTTCTGATCTGCAGCTGCCGGTACTCCTCCCGGGCATTGTACAGCTCCAGCTGCAGCCGGACCTTATCACGGGCTGTGTGGTCCAATAATTTGCAGGCATCAGCCATTTTGACCTCATAGCGCTGTGTCAGACCAGCCACTTGACAGACGGACACCTTCTCTCTCTCCTTTTTGGCAAGCTGTGTCTTGAGCTCAGCGATCTGCGCCTGCAGCACTGTGAGTTGCTGAGATGTGTGTTTAGTTGCTAGCTGTAGCTCTTCCTCCAGCGAGGCTCTGGTTATGCTCAGTGTGGCCTTCAGCTCCTTATGCTGTTCTTTGGGGACACACTGGGTACTCAAATAATCTTGCAGCATCTTTATTTTGTAGGCAGTCTGGAAACTTTCTTCCTGCAGAACTCGCTGCTTTTCTTCAGCATTCACCCATTTCTCCTTGGTGTCCTGCAGATGTGTACGCAGTTCTCGCAGCTGACTCTGCAGCATATTTTCTGCTTGTGTGCGCCACTCCAGGGAGACACATTCTTCTTGCAGCACTCTCTCTGCATTCTGCAGTGCTGTCTGCACGTCTAACTTTTCCTGGGCCAACTGTTTCTTCTCCTCTCTTAATTCATGGAGTTTCTTATCTCCTTCACTGACTTGGACATAGATATTCTTGCACTCTTGGGTTACAGTTTCAAAACTGATATTTAACCCTCGAAGATTTCTCTCAATGAACATAGTTCTGTGTTGAAGTGGCAACTCTTCTCCTTAGTGGCTTCCAGCTCTGTAGTAAGCCTGTGAACCTCTTTCTGAGATGCTTCCAGTGCTGCGTCAACTTGAGCCATGAAAGTCTGGTACTGGGCGGAATCAGCATAGGCCTTCTCCAGCTTACTTGACAAGATCACCCTGTCATTCTCCAACTGATATTTTTCTTTTTCCCAGTCACCCTCTGCTTTTTCCAGCGCTAATTGCATCCTTGACTTTTCTTCTATCAATAGTCTCTTCTCCTCTTCTGATTCATGGAGTCTTTTATCTCCTTCAATGGCTTGGACAGAGAAGTTCTTACTCATTTGGTTTATAGTTTCAAACCTACTATTTAACTCTTCGGAGGCGTCTCTCATAGAACATATCTCTGTTTTCAAGTAGCATCTCTCCTCCCGAAAGACTTCCATCTCTTTTTTGAAGTAGAAAATCTCCTCCTGGGAGATTTTAAGCTCTGTATTAAGCCTGTCAATTTCCTTCATAGAGATTTCCAGGAATTCGTTACTTTTAGAAGCGAGGCGCCGATTCTCAGCAGCATCAGCATATGCCTTCTCCAGCTCACATGACATGACATCCAAGTCACTCTCCAACTGGTGCTTTTCTTTTTCCTTGAGAACACACTTAGCAATTGCTGAGGAAAGACAGCTCTGTAGTGCAGCGTTGGCTTCTTGCTCCTTATCTAAACGTCCATAAAGACAATCAATCGCTTTCTGTGCAGCTTGAAGCGTCTGAGTAGGGGCATCTTTCTTTTCTTCCACTATTCTTGGGATACGTCTGTGAGTTGCCTTAAGCTGCAGCATATCTCTTTCATCAAATGCAGACTCTGAGGTTAAATTTTCATTCTTAATTCCTTCTGCAACTTCCACAGTAATGCCTCCCTTCTTTTTCTTCTTCTTCCTTGCTTTGAGAAGCTCTGAAGAATCAGTGGTACTGTGTTCACATTTACTGCTCAAGACTGTTTGAGTGGGAGCCATAATTTCAGACATGGGGAAACCACACTTCCCAAGAAACCAGTAAAGAGGAAATGTGTTTTTAAAGCAGAAGCATTAGAATGAACAACAGGAATATTAGACACAGAGAGACACAAGATAGGAGAGCTGACCTTTTGAGAATTTAGCATCAGTCACAGAGATTTATAAATGCAAGGAAAAAACATAGACAGAGAAACCTGTCGTTATATCTGAAACTTTAGAAATCAGGCGTAGGGATATCATACAGACAGAGAGAACCTGCAGTTTAAATCTGAAACTTTAGACATCAGACATAGGAATATCAGACAGAGAACCTTGCAGTTAAATCTGAAACCCTTGATATCAGGTGTAGGGATATCACAGGTTACAGAGAAACAAACTTTAAGGGAACTTGCAGGTAAACCTGAAACCTTAGAACCAATCATAGGAAGAACTACAGATTGCTGTGATTTTTCCTGCATGCAGTAACAAAATAATGGAAGCACTCTTGTCTTTTGAAATGGGAACCCTGTGAACAGCAATGGTCCAACCAGGGATGCAGAGACAAGCCTTGTCCAGGAAATGAAAAGTCAGAGTCTAAAAAGGTGGCAACAGGTACTGCAAGGGTAAACCCAGGCACTGCACAAAAAGAAAAATCTCAAAGAAAGCTGCAATAGTCTCTGCAGCAACAGTTCTAGTCTCAGCAAAAATGTTTTTTCGTTATGAACGCAATAATTCTTGCAGAACACTTAGCAGCAAAAAAACCTTCCCAACTGGGATTTTACAAAAAAGAAACGAAAGTACTTATCTTCAACCATGCGGATGTGGTCTGCTGCAGCAGGCAGGAAAGGGTGCAGGCAGAAGAAGAATCTGTTCCAGCGAGATCTAGAGTGGCCTTTGCTTTCTGTCATGGGAGACTCCTATGGTGGGTAGGATCTCGGTGGCCGGAACAGCACGAGCGTAGTAGGGGTCACAAGCAGGGGTCCGAGGCAGGCGGCAGGTAGCGAAGTCAGGTAACAAGCAGGGGTCCGAGGCAGGCGGCAGGTAGCGAAGTCAAGTAACAAGCAGGGGTCCGAGGCAGGCGGCAGGTAGCGAAGTCAGGTAACAAGCAGAGGTCAGCAACGAGGATACTGGAACAGGACAGGCGGGGCAGGACAGCTCCGGGAGCAGGGACTGAGAACGGGGAGCAGGGACTGAGACCGGGGAGCAGGGACTGAGAACGGGGAGCAAGGAATAAACAGGGACAAGCCAGATTACTAGCAAGGGCTTTTACTGTGAACAGACTTCTATGGTACAGGTACAGAAAACAGATCAGGATCAGAGGCATGAGCAATACTGAAGGAGTCTGACTTCAAGCAAAGGCAAAAGCAACAGACAGGAAGCAGAGCTATAAAGGACAGAGACAGGAGCAACAAGAAGACAGACAGGCAGACAGAGGAACCCAGAGGAAACACAAGGCAGCAGCACACCCAGTGGACAAAGAAGCTATGGCTAGGCAGGAGGTCTAGGCGACCCTGACAACTGCTGTGGCCAACTTCAATCTTACAAATGCCCGTAATTTTCCGGGGCTTTTTTTGGCTGGCGCCAAACTTGGCCGCGCTCAGCCGCATCTTCCCCTCCCCTCGCGACCCCCTGGCTGCTTGGCTGCTCCACCTCTGCTTCGGCAGCTTCACGTGTCTTCCCCTCCCCTCGCAACCCCCTGGCTGCCTCTGCTCCCCCTCTTCCCGCATCTCCCCTCCATTCCCCTGTCCCATGTCCCCTTACCCGGGGATGCCGGCGGAACGTGTGACCGGCGTCACAGTGACGCGTGGCACGCGTCACCAGCCGCGTGTCACCAGCCGCGTCTGCCCGGAGTCTGCCCGCACATTGCGGTGGCGGCCGCAGAAGACTCAGCTCAGCTGCCACTGTAACTTCAGATGTTATATTGAAGATGTAGACACTCAGAACACCGTTTTATATATATGCCTTGGGGTGTCAGCCAGTTAGCCGCATTTCCTCCATGTAACTAATCCCTAATGGGTATTGAGGAGCACAGCCCCACTATGTTGTTTGCTGATACTAGGAATCTTTTCTACAGCATATACTGTACATGCTGATCATGGACATCAGCCAGCCAGATACTGTTTAACACAAATAATAATTCACTACAGAAAGATAAGGGGTGATATTGGCCTTCATTTGCATTGGATGATATTTCACGTAGTTGCCACATTGTTTGTGCAAATTATTATGCTTTGATGCATTGTTACACTATCTATGGATGTTGTTCCATTAACCATATGTATTTTGTGCATTGCAGCATTTCAGGCACCTTAGGTCCTTTGCAGTCAAGAACCACCTGTGGCAATGTTTGCTGAGAGCGAGACACACAGCATTTATTCTGCCTTCAATTTATCACTAGTTTCTCCATGTGACAGTGTCTGCATTATGTGTTTATGTTGGTATTTAAGGTGTCGCTTTCTGACAGGATACATAGTCATCCATGCATTATCATTTCTTACACTACGCATTATGCGTTCTATGGCTGAGTGCTTTCAGCATTTATATACTGACTTTTTTGTTTGTGCAAATTATTATGCTTTGATGCATTGTTTCTTTTCTATGTATGTGGTTGCATTAACCATACGTATTTGGTGCATTACAGTGTGTCAGATACCTCAGGTCCCTTTTAGTCAAGAGCCACCTGTGGCAATGTTTGCTGAGAGTGAGACACAGCATTTATTCTAATTTATTACCAGTTTCTCTATTTGACATTGTCTGCATTATGTATTTTTGTTGGTTTTTAAGGTGGGGACATGTTCCGGCAGTGGGGGGTGACACACACACACAGACAGGCACACATACATATACACACCACAGACAGACACACACACACAGACACACAGACAGAGACAAATCTCAGGCAGGGACATGTATTCAATATTACATTCCCCTTGTACTCTACAAGGGTTGAATTCCTGGATTTATACATTAGTGTTGGGCCTGGTGGCTGTTTCCTTACGAATATTTTTCATAAGGGGACCGCCACCAACTCTATACTGTACTTCACACACTAGCTTCCATCCAGGACATCAGATAAAAGGTATCCCCACCAGCAAATTCCTACGATTAAAACGCAATGTGTCTACCGAGTCAGCTTTTCTTGAGAGAGCAGAGGAGATGAAAAAAAGATTTTATCAACGGGTTTATAGCCGTCGGTGTGTTGAGAGATGTTTTCAGGGGGGTCTTAGAGAATCTAGGGACTCTCTCCTGCAACCCAAAATTAAAACATCTACTAAAAAATAAATAAGGTTTATTGGCACTCATAATAAACAGTGGTCTGTGTTACGTAATACACTACAGGCTCACTGGGGTGTCTTGATGACTGACCCTGACCTTAAACGAGTCTTGGGTAGCAGAATCAATATGACTAGCCGGAAATCTCCTAACCTAAAGGATAAACTGGTCAATAGTCATTTTGTTCCCAATACCACCAAGACATTTCTATCCACTTTCAGGAAAAAGGGCTTTTACAAATGCATGAATTTCTCTGCGTGCAGGTTTATGCATCAGACGGAGGTGTTTACTGATAACTCTGGAGCTCATACATTTAGAATAAAATACTTCCTTGGTTGCAAAACCAAGGGAGTTATCTATTGTATCACCTGTCCATGTGGCCTTCCCTATATCGGGATGACCACACGTGAATTCAGGTTTCGAGTCCTCGAGCATACAAGAAACATTAAGAACGCTACGAGGGACCTAGAAGGGTTCAAAAAGATCACCTAAATAGCCAGACACTTCCTTCTGATGTATAAATCAGATTATACCCTCCTGAAGGCCTTTGCAATAGAAAAAGTCACTTTGGGAATTCGGGGTGGAGACTTGGAGAAAGCTTTACTGCGTAGGGAGTCCAGGTGGATAGTCCAGATGGACTCCATGATTCCACGGGGTCTTAACGACAACCTGGGCTTCTCTATGTTTTTGTAGCTCTTATATATGGCTTTTTGTTTTTGGGCTTTTTTTATATATTGACGTATATATTTTTGCTGTATTTTCCCTTCGGTTCTTTCGTTCTTTCTTTCTATACTTTTACCCTCAGCACCCGATAACTGTTTGGGCTGTTAGTATTATCACCTGACCTATTATTACATTACAATTTGGGCAGTCATTTGAATATTGGTCATCTGATTACTAGAAATTTAACTGTTGTATATCCTTTTAAACTTTAAAAATTATTATAAGAACATTCAACAGACCCCCTTTTTTTTCTTTCTCTTTATTATTTTTAGAATCCTGGGTATGGCCATCTTCTGACGGATTCTGGAGTCATCACGGATTATATTTATCCAACTTCATCCGGGACTTAACATCATGAGAAAGAAACATCTTTCCGAGTCGACGAGAATCCACATTTGGAACCATCTATGCATCATTTTCTGACACTGTGACTGTGATATAATATGGATTTATATGTTAATCCATCTACATTATATTCGTTGTGAATACCCATATATCATAATGGGAGGATACTGGATAACCCTTATTTTGATCTAGGCACATTTATAATGTTAACAGTTTATGATGATACTTTATGTGCTTTTACCTGATTTGGATTGTATTTAAAAGGTTCAGTGCAGTTTTTAAAGCTAATTTTGTCAACATCTGGCATTCAGCCCTTACATAACTGCATATGTTAATGCATTGTTAACATTCCTAGAATCCTAATAGATTAACATGTGTTGTCATGTATTTATTTTACATCCTATTATCATGTTGCTTTTTGTATTTAATGTTATGTTAGGCCACACAGGGTGCTTTACCAGTATTTATAATAGCCTCTGTATGCTTTAAAATGTATTGAGGCAGGTACTGGTACTTCCTTTCTGAATTTGGGAAACAGGGCTGTATCATGCGCATGCATGTTAGGCACTATGGCCGTGCGTTTCAACTTGAGACGCACATGTATTCGGCTACGCTATGATGCACATGCGCATGCTCCATATTAGTTGAAGACATTGATTGGCATTCTCCCTTTAGTTTGGGACCTCCGGTCGGAACTATGCACAGGCGCACAGGGCTATATGGCTGTGCGTCTCAATTTGGAGCGCCCATAGCCGATGATGTCATGTTGCGCATGCGCAATATGATCGTTCGTCTCCCGCACCCCTGGTAATCATTAAGGTATGTCTGAGGTCTTCATTTTCACCTGGCAATCGCGTTTTTTGGCGCAAATTCAATCCCTTTTAAGAGTGCATACTACCCTGCCTACCCCACCACTCCCAGTTGAAGGCATCCCGCCGAAACGCGTAGGAGTGGGTGAAGTGGGCAGGATCCCCTGGTTTCTCCCCCTCTTGGGATATGTAATTATACTGATTTATGCTGCTGTCTTATATGTGCCTTGATATCTCCACACGTGTGTGCAGGATAGTGCTGTGTGTTTACACACACTTCAGGACGGTGTCTAATTGAATCTGGATCCAATCTACTTGTTACTTGTCTCTCCAACAGGACTGGCTTTTTGTATTGTCATTGAGTCTGGTTTTGGTATCAAATCCATTACATTATCAGTCCCACGACATTTTTGAAGAGACTTTATATCTCTGTGAGGTTTTGGCTCCATCTCCCCCACACCTTATGTATGTATGGGTGGCATATTCTCATTAACTCTATACCTGACACAGAGTAGCACTGTTTCCTGTTTTTTCCCCAAGAAGCTGTATAATTATTATTCAATTCATTTTTCTTTTGGGACTTGTACTTAAGCTAGGGATATTTGCCATTCATTCCCTAACTTCTTTCAGTGTTTCTATCAGGTATGACGGGCACTTTAGTCAGCATATTGCTCTGGTTTACGCACAGGGGATCTATGCCGTGTTTTTACATTTCTGTGCGATCTTTTATTTCTTTTTGTGACATCTAATAAATAAATGTGTTTTTGATATTGCCAACGGTATACCAGAGTGCTATTTTCTTGGGCATATATATATATATATATACATATATATATTTTTTTTAACCAGGCGCCAAAGCTTGACAAGTTACTGTTTAGATAGCCTATATTGAGTATACCAAATCAGAAAAATAAAGCAGGTACCTGCAACAGGGTGCTCCCTCATGCTTTGCTAGCAGGATAGGGCTCGCTGTAACTGGTCAGTTAACGCTGCGCCTCAGTGCGGGAGGGGAGTTGTGTCGGAGTGCGGGTAGCAGTGACGCGCGGAGCAAGGCGGAGAACGCCAAGACTCTGCCACCCCTACTGAATTATCACAGTGTGTCAGCGAAAGAGGCAGGAATGACAGTGTGTGTGTGTGTGTGTCACAGATACACATTGACGCACCGATGGGGAGGGGGAAACCAGAACAGCCCCCTCCCCCCCCCCTTTAAAATGTATTGAGGCAGGTACTGGTACTTCCTTTCTGAATTTGAGAAACAGGGCTGTATCATGCGCATGCATATTAGGCACTATGGCCGTGCGTTTCAACTTGAGACGCACATGTATTCGGTTACGCTATGATGCGCATGCGCATGCTCCATATTAGTTGAAGACATTAATTGGTATTCTCCCCGTAGTTTGGGACCTCCGGTCGGAACTATGCACAGACTCACAGGGCTCTATGGCTGTGCGTCTCAACTTGGAGCGCACATAGCCGATGATGTCATGTTGCGCATGCGCAATAGGATTATTTGTCTCCCGCACCCCTGGTAATCATTAAGGTATGTCTGGGGTCTTAATTTTCACCTGGCAATCACATTTTTTGGCGCTAATTCAATCCCTTTTAAGAGTGCATACTACCCTGCCTACCCCACTACTCCCAGTTGAAGGCATTCAGCCGAAACGCGTAGGAGTGGGTGAAGTGGGCAGGATCCCCTGGTTTCTCCCCCTCTTGGGATACGTAATTATACTTATTTATGCTGCTGTCTTATATGTGCCTTGATACCTCCACACGTATGCAGGACAGTGCTGTGTGTTTATACACACTCCAGGACTGTTTCTAATTGAATCTGGATCCAATCTACTTGTTACTTGTCTCTCCAACAGGACTGGCTTTTTGTATTGTCATTGAGGCTTGTTTTGGTATCAAATCCATTACATTATTAGTCCCATGACATTTTTGAAGAGACTTTATATCTCTGTGAGGTTTTGGTTCCAGCTCCCCCACACCTTATGTATATATGGGTGGCATACTCTCATTAACTCTATACCTGCCACAGAGTAGCACTGTTTGCTGTTTTTTCCCTAAGAAGCTGTATAATTATTATTCAATTAATTTTTCTTTTGGGACTTGTACTTAAGCTAGGGATATTTGCCATTCATTGCCTGGCTTCTTTCAGTGTTTCTATCAGGTATGACGGGCACTTTAGTCAGCATATTGCTCTGGTTTACGCACAGGGCATCTATGCCGTGTTTTTAAATTTCTGTGCTATCTTTTATTTCTTTTTGACAAATCTAATAAATAAATGTATTTTTGATATTGCCAACGGTATACCAGAGTGCTATTTTCTTGGGCTCCTTTTTCTCTTGTGTATATATATATATATATATAGCACTTCACAGCAGTAATCTACATAGCACTTCACAGCAGTAATGATCTAGGACAGGAAAACTAGGAAAACTCCAGTTCTCAAGGACTACCAACAGGTCACCTTTTCAAGATATCCATTCTTCAGCACAGGTGGCTCAATCAGTAGCTCTGTCTTCAACTGAGCCACTGATTGAGCCACCTGTGCTGAAGTAGGAATATCCAGAACACCTGGCCTGTTGGTGGCCCTTGAAGACTGGAGTTGGCCACCCCTGGTCTAGGACATTAGGTTACAGCCATTTTGTTTAGACCAAGGTAATGCAGTTGTGGTCTACTTAGATTTTGCAAAGGCTTTTGATACAGCTCCGCACAAGAGGTTGGTGTACAAAATAAAGCAAATTGGACCCAGTCAAAATATATGTACCTGGATTGAAAACTGAAGGATAGACAACAGAGGGTTGTCATAAATAGAACTTTTTCAGGTTGGGCTAAAGTCGTGAGTAGAGTACCTCAGGGATCGGTACTGAGACCCCTGCTTTTTAACTTGTTTATTAATGACCTTGAGGTTGCATCGAGAGCAAAGTCTCCATCTTTGCTGATGACACTAAATTATGTAAGGTAGTAGAATCAGAGCAGGATTCAATTTCTCTCAGAAGGACTTGGAGAGACTTGAAACTTGGGCAGGTAAATGGCAGATGAGGTTTAATACAGATAAATGTAAGGTTATGCATTTGAGAAGCAATAATAATAACACAACTTATAAATTAAATGGGATAAATCAGGGAAATCCTTGATTGAGAAGGATTTGGGAGTGCTTGTAGACAGTAAGCTTAGCAATAGTGCCCAAAGTCAAACAGGATCTTATCTTGCATTAAACTGGCAATGGATGGAAGGGCAGTAAACATAAGTATGCCCCTTTATAAAGCATTCGTGAGACAACACCTTGAGTATTGAGTACAGTTTTGGGCATCACTCCTTAGAAAATACATTATGGAACTAGAGAGAGTATAGAGAAGAGCCACCAAATTAATAAAGGGGATGGACAATCTAACTTATCAGGAGAAGCTAGCTAAATTAGATATATTTACATTAGAAAAGAGGTGTCTAAAAAGGGTATATATTAACTATTTACAAATATATTTGGGGACAATTCAAGGAGATTTCAAAATAACTTTTCATCCCAAGGGCAGTACAAAGGATTTGGGGTAATTCCTAAAGTTTGGAGGAAAGGAGATTTCACCAGCAACAAAGGAAAATGTTCATTACAGTAAGGGCAGTTAAAATGTGGAATTCATTACCCTATGGAGACTGTGATGGCAGATACAAAGATTTGTTAAAAAAAAAGGTTTGACCTCTGTGACGGTGAAGGGGTACCTGTCACGGTAGCTTCAGGGTTTTAATATACACCAAATAATCAGGGTTGCATTGAATGAGACTGTGATATAATAAAGAGATTGTATTCCTTAGAAGACAGGTGGACATACAGTATTGAGCAAATAACAAACAAAATATAACACTTACTTGGGAAGGGGACAGATGAAATAGCCCAGGACACAGGCTAGCAGTTCATCAGGCATCAGGATACAAAACGAAGACACTGGGCATAGAGCTTGTAATCACTTATATGGGATTTGGGCTCGATCCCTTAACATTGGGACTCAGGTATTGGATAACAATTACCTGGCCCCAATTACCTCTTGCCAGCTCATGTGGGAAGCAGGGTAGTACCTGCCCACAGGGGTTGGGCACATGTGCACATCCTCCCAGTCAGAGTCCCATTTACTGAACCCCACTCTTAAGCCTGGTGCCTCTGAGTCTACCATCTGTATTTTTTCACAGGGGAAACGCTGACTGGAGGTGTGATTTGTGGCACTTAAACATAAACAGCCATGTCCTACTCTTTCTCCCCCCTGCATACTTAATCTCTGGGGTGAAGCTTTGATCAGGACAAGGCACACAGACACACCGGCGCCTGATGGCTCATTACAAGTTCAAATGGCCAGGAACTTTTGCGGGCTAATTGGGTAGCCCTGACTATACAGAAATATATCACAATTTATAGACATCAAAAATACTCCATTCGGTTAATCTGAGAGGGCTGAAACCTGCCATGCAATCCTGTCTCAGGGGTCTCTGCCTCATGTCCAAATTTCAGCCCTCCAGGTATTACCGAACCGGAGATAATGTTTTTAGGTCCAAAACCTCATTTTAAAACAGCAGTCTTTCTTTCGCCATTGACTTTAATGATGGCAACCCTCGCAGTTGGCGTGGCCCCTTCCCGTGGGCATTGCCCGTCGGACTTGGTTGGGGTCGAGGGAGCAGCCTCCCAGGATCCAGGAATTGAAAGAATTATTGTTCTAGCTTTTATACTTTTTGAGTTATACATTTGAATACTTTTTACATATTCAAGTTCAAAACTCTGACCTAATTTCCCACGTCAATTGAGGTTTGATTGAACAGTGATTAACACACATTCCCAGCTAGCTCAAACTCCCACACCCACCACATCATGAATATATATTTATGTCAACAAGAGAGCTACTGAGCATGGCAATTGTATATAACAAGAAACAGGGGGTGCCCAATGCTACATCCCATTGACAAAACATATATGATAAAAAGTATAAAGTAAAATACTTCAATAATAATATTAAATACTTGGTTATTTAGTTAACCCTTTGGCCAAAGCATCATAAGCCTGCATACCAACGCCAAGGTATAACCAAATTAATATATTAATATATGTTTTGTCAATGGGAAGAAGCATTGGCAACCCCCTGTCTCTTGTTGATTGAACCGTAGCTACTTTCGGATGCTGCGGTTTAACATTCTCCCCAAGTAGCTAAATTGTATCACAGGGGTTTCCCCTGAACCTTGAAGGTAACTTTCTGGGAACGCTTATGTTAAAGCATAGCCCATTGCTTTTCAATGACGGATCTTCGCATATACTCTCGGGCGCCATCTGGTGGTCTTTTACAGTAATTGCACCAGCCCTTTAAACTTTGCATACTGTAGGAATACATGGCATTCTGTACCTCAATGCAAATGGTGGCCAAAAGGGTGGGAAGGATCAAACAAAAGGTCATAAAACCAAATACATTTAACCCTTGCCCTCCCGACCTGATCCCAGTGTATGTGTTTGGTGCAATCACGTCACAGGGCGGGAACACAGAAAACAAAGGGGAATACATTTTGTGCTGAAGCAGGGGAATGCATACAAATTATTACACATAATTACATTAACCCCTCACCCCCCGGACGGGTGTAGGGGTTGCCAGCTGGGGAGTAACCCCTTTATTACCGGGCTAGCAACCCCCCCTGTCACAGTACCCAGGCCAGTAAATAAAGGTATTATGCCTGGCTGGGTGCCCCTGAGTCATATTGTAAATGTGAATTTTGAGCTCTGCAGCCCACTGCTGGCTGCAAGCCTGTAAATGCATTAAAATTGTCTGTATGTGTCCTGCTAGGAATAGGAGGACCACACGCATTAAAATAAGCTACATTGAATGAGTGTGGTCACCGCTAATGGATTGGTTTTAAGTGTTGCAACTACACTTACCACATCGTTATACTAGGTTACATTGTATGAGTGCGGTTGCGGTTTTCGATTAGTTCCACAAATTCTGCCAAAACGCAAAGAGGGAAAAAAAGACTTTAAAATTGTCAGCCGCTTTTCCACACAGCACAGGCGCAGGGAGTAACTTAGGAGTATGCCAGCACTGTGAAATTTGGTGTGAATGCTGCTGGGGTCCCAACAGTAAAGCAGTAAAGTTTTCCGTGTTAATAACTTTTATGAAAAGTAGTGAATAAAAGTCCCCCTATTTTGGTGTATTTAAATTATGAGACGAAGGAAATTAACATTCCAACAGGCACGGCAGCGGATACATTGGGGGATCACAAGTACATTATAAGACCGGCCATTCTGGTTACTGAGTCATGCATAAACTTAAGTCAGGACTTCCAGGACATCACGCTGAGATGATTCTCGAATGTCTAGGAAAGTCCGGACTTAAAAGGGACCGACAATTTAAAGTGTCAAGTGTAGGGAAGTAAATACAAATAGGTTTGCCTGTCAGATGTCAAGATGTCCGGCACAGAGGTAGACATTCTGCCACCATGGAAGGGGCTTGGTCAGGTATGCTAAGTGGCTCAGGTGTGATGTTAGCGCATGACCCTTGGCATACCATGAAGCCCCTTGCCCGGCTGCAGGAACTGTGGGCAACTCTGCCATAGGTTTGAGCTTTGGTTCTCACGCGAGATTGGCTGACGTAGTACAGATAGGCATTGAATGGTTTTAAAAGTCTGTTCAGTCAGTGGGGATGTTAGATTCATCTAAGATGCATTGTGCGGTACAAGGACTATTCCATCGTAAATAAGGATTATTCCCCACTTCAAGAGTTCGTTAGAACTAAGGATTTGTGAACGAATCCTGCAAGGACAGAAAGAAAAATTTACGTTCGGCAGAGAAACAGGGGTCACATGCAGAGCCCTAACCAAAGACTGTTGCAGGGCTCTATTTGCCCACCAACCCCGCTCCTCTCTCCTGCTGCCTAGAGAATTTATTCTTGTGAATTTCGTTCCGTGGACATTTTATTTAATTTTTCCACATTCCAGTAAGCTTGTATTCGTATTATTTTGTACTTCAAGCTGTGTGTGTTTCTCGTGTAAATAAATCACAATTTATTTTATCTCACATTTTGTTCAATCAAAGGATCTGGTTAATTTTTGTGTTAAAAGCATTGGTCTCCCGTGACAACCTCGTTTTAAAAAGGAAAGGAATATATAAGTAAATATGGGAAGGGTGTTGATCCATTGAGTAATCTGATTGCCAATTCTTGGAGTCAGGAAGGAATTTATTTTCCCGTTTATGAGATATCATTGGATGATATGTCACGGAGTTTTTTGTTTGCCTTCCTCTGGATCAATATACTGTAAGTGAATATAGGATAAAGTATCTGTCATCAAAATTTAGTATAGGTTGAACTTGATGGGCGCATGTCTTTTTTCAACCTCATCTATTATTGTCACGGTTGTGCTCGCCACAAACCTGGGTCGGACCGCGTGGCTGAGGTGGGGTTGTAAAAGCCCCGACCTTAGACCGCGCAGACTGATCCGGATTGCGCAGTTCGTAGTCGTACGTAGCAGGGTTGGGGCTGGAGAAGGCAGCATCATCAGTGGACAAGCCATGGTCAGGACTGGAGAGATTAGGATAAACGTTATTCAAGCAGGAGTTCGGCAACAGGTAATTAGAAGTTCCCCGCTTCAGTTTAGGAGCGTGAGCACGGGCGTGGGTTCTGCGCGTGCGGTGACCATGGACCATGGTACTGGTCTCAGGAAAGGATAGGCAGACCGGAGTGGGCACACCGCCAGGCAGCACTGGTAAACCTGTGCTTTAGCGCAAGAGTCCAGAGCGGGCCTGTGCATGGAGAGAGAGAGCTACAGACCTCAGGACTCATAGAACGGCCTCTTCTAGGGAGGGACAGCAGGCCTCAGGAAACTGGAAGCTGAAGTACGCACTGGAGAATCCTCCACTTCAGCACAGGAACCCGGACACGGCCTCTGCAATGGAGAATGAGCGGCAGGCCCCAGGAACCAGTAGATAGACTCTGCTATAAAAGGATAGCAGACCTCAAGAAACAGGGAGCTGAAGTCAACACTGGAGAGACATCCGCTTCAGCACAGGAGACAGGAACAGGCCGCTGCTTGCAACTAGCAGCCGGCCTCAGGCAACAGGGATCTGAAGTTAACATGAAGAGTACTCCGCTTCAGCACAGGAGACAGGAACAGGCCGCTGCATGAGACTAGCAGCCAGCCTCAGGAAACAGGGATATGAAGTTAACATTAAGTGTACTCCGCTTCAGCACAGGAGACAGGAACAGACCTCTGCGTTAACTAGGGAATAGAACTAGAGAGATTAGCACACAACAGAGCCGCCAAGCCTTAGGGCTTGTGGCAGAATACTTGAGACATCCAGGAAGGACTATGCTCGGCAGGGAGCGTTGTGGGAAGGCTGTCTTTAAAGGTCAGTGAACCAATAGCAGAAGGGGCGTGTGACAGCATTGCTTTAATGAGTGAACCCAGGGTGAAGCTGCAGTAAATATCAGGAGCAGTGTCTCCGGGCTGCACTTGTCTGTAAGGCAAGGCAAACAGTAAACTGAGGTGTGGATTCTTTACAGTACCCCCCCCCCCCCTTCACGTGAGACCTCTGGGCGAACAAGACCACTCATAGAGTTGGGGGACCTGGAATTGTTCCTGAACTGTCTAGGATTGGGGGTAGAGTCGTGGTCCAGAGACTCGTGGGCACTCCTTTGCATACCCCCACCCCCCAGTGAGAACTGCGGCCAGACAGGGCCATTCATGGGTCTCGGGGACATTGAGTTGTTCCAAAAGTTTTTTAGGCAGAAAGGAGATCCGTAAACGAGCAGTTCTGTGGTGAGTACTGTTCTAGGATATGAGAGTGGTGGTAGAGACAACATTGGTACATGGCTCGCCACGCGAAATGGCTTGGAAATCCAGGGCTGTGAAGTACCAGGGGTTTCCGGAGCAGAAACAGCAGAAGAACCCCCACTGATACCCAGTCTTTAGTAATGGGACCAGAGTTCAGGATAAGCGGCATCGATAGTTGATCGAATATACCAGAGCGACCTTCGGGACAGACAAAGTCTTGGCTGACCTCTGCATGTAGAAATTTGAGATGGTTATCTCCTTCAGAGGTCTCCCAGGTAGGTGTCAGCGAGGGTATAGGGTGGGTGGGAGCATTTCCAGGTTTGGTATGGAAGGTGACAAGGCAAGCAGTAAACCAGGCATAGAGACCGAAATCTTGGGATACGTACAGAGTATTTCCAACACAGAGGAAATAACAGGGCAACAGAAGGTTCCGAGGGGGAAAACCATGGTTTCACAGAGGCAGAGAAGCAATCAGCAGTGGAGCTCCCAACTACTCTAGAACCCTCAGTGGGAGATAGTATTGTCTGGGGAGTAGGAATAGGCTTTGGGGCTTTAATATCAGAAACTTGAGAATCTGGCAGAGCAAGGGTAGCGGAGGGCGGGGAGCTAACATCAGAAGCTGAAGTCTGTACTTCAGTGACAGGGGCTTGAGAGACTACAAAAGAAGCAGCGAGTAGAGGAATCGACTCCGGAGCTGGAGGATCGGAATCCATAACAGAAACATCTAGCTATGCAGGGGTACCGATAGGAGAACTAGCGTCAGGAGCTGGTGCTTGAGCGTCACTGACGGATAATGGGGGAGTAATGATGGGAGTTAGAGACAACAAGCGACAAGTTGGAACCATGGAAACTCTTAATAGCAGAAACCTTAGAAGCAAAAGGAGTATTATCCAAAACTGAAAGGGCCCTAACAACAGGGGTGCTTGTCATGACAAAAACAGAAATAGGTGTGTTTACTAGTGCAAAAATTCTGATAACGGGACTCCTCGCCAGTGGTGAGGGTGTCTGGGTTTGAATAGTGAGAAAATCAGATATAGTGATAAGTGACTTAGCATCAATCACTGAGGTTCTAAGGTTTGCTGGACATGTGTGAGAAAGTACACTTTAAGACAGGAGTTTTAATTTTTACCCCGAGTAACCCAACGGTTGCTGGGGCATATTTAGATGCAGTGCTGAGGGGCTGAGGTCTAGCAAGGGCAGGAAAACTAAATAGCTCAGATTTAAACACCAAGACTAGTAATATAGGCAGGGTGGTCTCAGACTGTACTAAGGGAGTAACAACATATATGCTGATCCCTGGAGGGTTTGCATGGGCAGAGAAATCTCTCTCTATAGGAAGAGATTCTGAATCTGAAGGGAGGTTTTTACCTCTCAGAGTATCAGGACCGACAAGGCAAATTTCATAGAGAGGGGAAACTGTGTACTGGCTTCTAGCTAGCACATACTGCTGCGGCAGCTTTTATTCTAACAAATCAGCGTTTTTTCCCTGGCTTGTTCCTGGAATGCGACGCTCTTCACCTGGCGCATGCCGCGTTCATTTTGCATTCCCAGCCATGGGTCATGCCCGGCTGACGCGCGGTTGATGCGTTTATTGATAATGGTTCGGATTTAATAGGCTGAAATGCTTCGCGTGTCAGCCAGATGGCAGATATTCATGAATTGTAATGCGCATACACTTCAGTAATGTGTCGACTTGCAGGTGTTTCGTTTAAAAAAGATACCACAGTGTGCTATTGTAACTTGGCCTTGAGACTGAAGGAAGAGGTTGCAAAAATGTATCAATTTAGGCTTCTCATATTAAAGAAAGACAAAGACCAGTTTCGGTTACAGTATTCTCCAGAGACCCACCCACCATGAGTGTTCAAGTGCAGCCCGCTTTCCAAAAACCCGACAGAAGTTACGCGTATTTGATATGTGCTGCGATTAATGCAACAGAGGATAAGATGGCAACAGTTGTTCAAATTTATCAGTATTTTATCGAAAACTATGCGTGCAGTAAGGAAAAGGTTATGTAGCGATCCCTGTTTTCACAGTATTGAGCCACAATTTGTTGGAGGGTATTTGTGTGTATCACCGGATTTTTCCGGTATCTATGATCATGAAGGCGGCAAAAGGCGAAGGGTCATCTTAAAACAACTAAGAAACAACAGTCGCTGCCAAGCAATGCACCAGCACCGGCTTCCAATGACGGTCCCGTCGTCAGTGACAACTTTGAGCCTGAGGCTGAGCCGGATTTCGCGTACAGTTTCGATGAAGCTTGCATGTACCTAAGCAATTTCCAGCCTCACCAGCTGACTACAGGTGGACTAGTCCCGCTGCAAACTATTGACGTGGATGATCAAGAAAGCTAGACCGGCAGTGGACCGGCGCCGGCGCCAGCTGAATGGTAAATACTATGGTGAGTATTGTTGCCGTATTATTTTCTGTGTTTTTTTTTATTTTGACAATAATGTATAAATATCGGTGCGATTCCAAAGTCAAGCGATTCTCCTGTAAGCAATATCATTGGCTGAGCGACTTCTACAGTACTGTACTGCAGATACTGAACAATTGGTGGAACGCTAGGTGCATGCGCATGTGAACAGGAGAAAATTATTGTTGGGGCTGGCTGGGTACTTCTTTAGGGGGCTGACAATAATTGTACATTAAAACTTTTCTTTTTGTTTTTACTCAGAAAAGAAAACTGCTAATGGGGGGATTTCGATGGATAATATCGCGTTGTGTGACAATGCCTGCACATTGCTGAATCGGATTTAAAACCCCACGTCTACAGTTTTTTTGCCCTTGTTATTGATTAGGATAGAATATTGTACCTGAAACAGTACTGTATGCTGATGTTTTCCGGCCGTACAGTATACTGTGTAATAAACCCAAAAAAATAAAACTATGCATTTATTCTACATGTACAGTATCACTTACATTATGTGTCTTCTACAGTATACAGTGCCAGTACATACTGTACTGTACAGTTTGTGTATATCTATTCTTCTATTTTTTTTTAGTACTCTTACACTATACTGAGCATGTCTACAGTATACAGTACAGTGAAGACAAGGGACTGACCTAATTGGGTGCTCTAATATCCACCTAGTAGAGCCGTGCAATGTCCATATAGATTCTTTAAGAGCAGGATTTCAACCCCAAATCAACAATCAATGTAAAACATTAAGTTGCAGCATATAATTAAGTCACAGGGGAATACATGCCACTATAGGGAGAGAAGCCTTCTAACCTGACCGGTGCACAGCTGGCTTCACCCGGCGGTCCCTCTTTGGGTGGGCCTCATAATCCCAGTGGTTCCTCGTAGCAGGGAGTACATATACTCACAAAACTGCTTTAATTCCGGTGTGCTGTGTGGGGGTAGAAACCTTCTGCTCCGTCGCGTGCGTCCGTCCCGGCGGTAGGATCAAAAAAACGAGTGAAGGGACTCTGAGCACTGCTAGATAATATCAGGCTGGAGGCACCGTGCAATATGAAAAAACTTTATTGCGGCATAACGCCCAAAATTAAAAAAACATGCAGATCAATACTCTGACGCGTTTCGTCTTTTGACTTAATCAAACGCAATATCTCCTTTATTAAAGAACGACAAGTCAATACATACTGTATACTGTACAGTGGGATGGTGTGCAAAACAGTCTGCACCACTACAGTCCTCGACCCAAAATACAATACATTCTTTAATATCTTTAAAATATAAATATATAAAAATAATTTAAAATAATCCGTTCTGTGGGTCGGAGCGGGTTGAAATTTTCCTGGTCCTCATGCGGAAGGACCCTTGACATAGTGGCCAAATATCAGCCTTTCACGTCCCCCAGAACCGAAGATACAAAAATAAAGTTTAAAAGCACATTACAAAAGTGGCTTTTTTCTGCCACGCAAGTCAATGGCAGTAACCTAAACTTTGCCATTACCCTGACTCCGTTCTGTTGCCACGAGAGGGTCGCTATTTGCCATGCAATCCTGCCGGAAATAGGACTACATGGTGACCGAATCTGAGCCCTCTAGGTTGAACAGAATCGGAGTTATGGGTTCCATGTTTCTGCTCATTCTGACTTAGCCGTTTCAAAGCAGCGCGGCTTTCTCCGCCATTACGGTCAATGGTAGGACCCTCCTCGCCGGCGTGACACTTTCTCGCCGCCATTACTGGTCGGACCCTGTTGGGGTCAAGTGAGGGGGTTCCTAACATCTATGGGCAAAATGAATTTTATTTCTAGGTGCCCTAGAATAGAAGTTCCCACGCCAATTGGCCATGAACTTGACCGAGGCCCTAGTTCCCACGCCAATTACGCGATCATTGCTCTTTTTTGACAATGTTGCGGCTTTGCGGTCTGGCAGTAAAAAAACAGTGTAACAAATGTCGAGGCTTACTGCACTATCAAAGGAGCAAATGGAAACAATGTAAGACAAATCAACATGTTCTTTTATTGGTGGAGTAAGTACAAAAACATTTATTTACAAATACTGTACAATGTTGAAACATTTTAAGTAACATCTCCTTTATTAAAGAAACACAGTATACAGTACAGTACAGTGGGATGGTGCGCAACACTGTGAGTCAGACCTGCACCAGTACAGGCCTCAAGGGCAGCAAAGAGGGCAGGTTTTCAGGACAACCTTGAAAACCGTGCCTGTTTGCGGCCCCCAGGGACTGGAATTGTGCATGTCCTGTGTAAAAAAACACACAACAACATCTCCTTTGTTTAAGTACAGCAGGTCAAAACATGTACAGTACAATACAGTTCAGCGCAACAGTATGGTCTTACAGAAAGTCCTCCACATTGTCCATCCATGGCCGATTCCTTGCATGGCGCAAAACGCCATTAATGCAGTCTCAAACGCCTTTCATTACAGGATCTGTAATTGGATAAAAGCGCCGCATTTCATCCAGAATGTTTTTCCTTAAATTGACAGGAAGCGCCTTTTTTACGCGATTCCCATCGTAGTTCACTTTGAAGGCCCAGTCTCAGTACAAACAGTAGGGAATATGGTGCTTAAATATGAACAAGGCATACTTGTGGCGTGCACCAGCACTCTTCACCCTATACTTCTCCCTGAGCTTTGGTGGCAGATCGCACAGGGTAATATCGGGCACCGTATCGATGCGAGCGGGTGTAGGTCTTTTGGGAGCGGGTGTGCTTGAGGCGACGGGCGATGGTAGGTTGTCTGGGAGGAAGCTTTCCTCCGGTCGTGGTCGCCATGTTGTCTCCTGGCGTGGTCTTGACGGGGTTGTCATGTCCTCCTCAACGGCATACATGTACACTACATCTTCTGGTCGAGGGGCTGCGCTTGGTGATAGAAGGGAGTCGAAGGTCCCATTCATCACATCCATGTCACCCCCCTGCTCCGGCGTCGGGGAAACAGGGGCATTAGCACCGAGCAAATAATGTATGCCCGCTATGTCAGCCTCTATCTTCTCCATCCGTCGATCCATCCGTTGATCCATTTGTAGCATCCTATGCTCCACATTTAGCATTGTCTACAGAAGCAGATCTATCTTTGCTAGCACAATAGAATTCCTGGGGAGATCCACACTTATCCCATTCAGCATCCGGTCTAACGAGCTGCTTCTTGTGCATGGCGTCTGGACATCTGGGGGGATGGGTGCAACGGTGGATGAGATGGGAGTCCCGTGGACAGAAGCGGCATTGAGGAAGAGTGGAGGAGGTGACCTGTGGATACCCGGTAGAGGAGAAGTGGCAGCGTCGTCGAAGAGGGATGGAGAAAGTGCCCTTTGGATTTCTGGGCGAGAAGCAGAGTCGTCTAAGAGCAAAGGAGAAAGTGACCCATGGATTTCAGAGATGGCGGCGTCGTCGGATGGAACCGGAGAAGATGGGGGTGGAGAAGACGGGCTGAAGATTTCCGGGACAGCTACAGCAGAGTCGTCGAAGCGTATGTGAGGAAGTGGTCTGCGGTTTCGATGGGTTGGCTGCCAATCGTTTTGCGTCGAGAGTACATCACCGTATATCTTCTTGACATAATGAGGCTTACGTCTAAGAAAACCCTTAGCCTTTGGGGTCAGCAGAAGGTTTTCTTTATTGGCCTTAGCCTGTCGCTTTGGCCTTGGCGTGGAAACGGCTGCCGCCTTTCGCTTTTTCAGCTTGACAGGCACGGCAGAGTTGAGTGGATTCCTGCGTCCATAGAATCGGGGTTGCTCCATGGAAGCAGGTGGCACAATGCAGTATCTGGACAAGGGCAATTTCAGATAAAGATCTTCAAGTGGTGGGCTATGCAAAGTGTGTAACCTTTTATGCATGGCGACCAGGTACAGGTATTGAAAGTGGGCGTACTCTAATGTGAGTCATTACCGTATAAATACACCATCCATTTTGTGTATTGACTGCACATAGAATACACAGACTAAACATCGAATACACATTCTTGTGTTTGTATTTCTTTCTACTCGCAGCAATGCCTGTTAAAAAGATTTCAAAGGAGCTCAGCATGCGAATTAAGGAGATGTACACGAGCGGACACCGAATTGCTGCTATCCAGCGCTAGTTAGCTACTTCTGACCTCGTTGTGCCATCAACCACTGTGTGCTATCATGCATACGGAAGAAACAGAGACCGCAAAAGAGCACCAAGGGTAACTAACGCGTAAGTATATTGATAAAACTTAAAAAAAAAAAAATATATAGAAAACTGTACGTACTGTACTGTTCATACAGTACAGTACATCTACAGTACAGTTCTGTATCTAATACTGTTGGTATTTCTGTTGATTTATATTACAACATACTGTAGTTTGTATATTTATATTTATAGTACAACAGTATATATTTTTTGTATATTTATAGTACAACGGTATACTGTACAGTATATAGGATGTATATTTATATTTATATTACAACAGTATATATATTTTGTATATTTATATTTATAGTACAACAGTATACATTTTTTGTATTTTTATATTTATCGTACAACGGTATATATAGGATGTATATTTATATTTATATTACAACAGTATAAATATTTTGTGTATTTATATTTATAGTACAACAGTATATATATTTTGTATATTTATATTTATAGTACAACAGTATACATTTTTTGTATATTTATATTTATCGTACAACGGTATATATAGGATGTATATTTATATTACAACGGTATATATATTTTGTATATTTATATTTATAGTACAACGATATATATTTTGTATATTTATAGTACAACAGTATATATATCTTGTATATTTATATTTATAGTATAACAGTATACATTTTTTGTATATTTATATTTATCGCTCAACAGTATTTATACAGTGGCGACACATATTATTCTAACATTGCCCGCACGGCAGTATGCGTGCGGGCCGCGTGGTGACGCGGCATGTCCGCGCCTCACTGTGATGTCACTGCCACGTGACGCGCCCGTGTCTGACATCATCGTGTCACGTTGTGAGGGCACGCTGACGTCACCAGGGGAGCCTCGGCAGCCAGTAGAAGGGCTGCTCTCTGTATGTCCCACATGTTGCAGGATCACCATCTTTGCCTGTTACAGGCATCAGGGAGGCTGTCTCTTCACAGGCACCTGTGCTCCCCCCCTGGTGGCGCATGATGTCATCACGCCACGTCGCACTGGCGTCCTGACATCACTATGTGGTCGTCGACATCCAGGAGAATGGCAGCAGTAATCATGGATGGGTGAGTACCTATCAGTGTATATATAGTGGTGTTTTATATGTATCCTGTAGCCCTCTCCTTGATAAAGGCAATTTTTGTTGAAACGTTGGACCCTTTGGTGGCACATTAAATTGCATCTTCAGAAGACCGTGTACCTGCTTCCATTTTCTTTGCTGATCTCCTTTGTGACGTCTGGACCTCCCTGGACACAGTGTACCTGCAGATAATTACCCCCCTCTAGCACCATTTAGCGGTGTGCATGCACTTCCACATATGTCCCAATATATTGGCCCACATAGGGGGTGCCGATATCGCCTATGTGTTTAAATAAACCACATCATGAGAATTTTATCATTGCAGTGATACCGCGCACCCCATACCGGTGCCTATATCTCGGAAAGCTCAATGCATTTCAGCTCAGGAGAACCACTGCTCATGTACATTATTAGTCAAAATAAAGTTAAAGCAGCTTCATTACATTAGCAGCTAGCCGTTAAAGCAATGAAGGGGTTAAGACACTTGACATCCACAAGTTATTGTATTGGAGGCAGGGCGGGTGAGTAAAAAAGGTACATGGCCCAGGGTGGGTGATTAGATCTACCGGGAAGGTTGCGGGAGTTAACAAATCAATAAAAAAAATACATATAAAAGAAATAAAAACAAGCATTTGCCAAAAAAATTATTTCTTGTCACTGTATTTATCTATAGCCCTAAAGTGGCATAGATAAATACATTGGCAGTGAATGGGCAAGAAAATAAAATAAAAAATAATACATTGCAATGTGCTGGGTACAACATTTGGCGACAAGTCATTGTGACGATGAAGGGGTTAACCAGACGCACTAATAAAGTTTCAGCCCACTTGGTTACCTCTGATCCATGGGGTCTGTAAGAGACGTGTGCAGAGGTACGGAATGGAGACCGTTTAAAGTGAAACTAAAATTAGGCTTTATTGCGCCTGTCCCTTTAACACAGCAAAACATACTAAGCCAAACAAAAACCTATTCCGTTTTGGGAGAATATCTGCACATGTAGTCCAGCCCTCTCTAACTGGGTGGTTAGCTAAGATATTTACCAGCCCCAAATATATACACAGGCGGCACACTTTATTCGAGTGCGGCTTATTCCGCAAGCCGGGAAATGTCCCGGCTTGCGAGCCGCACTCCCTCAGTGTGCCGCGCATCACCGATGCGCGGTCATGCATCACCGATGCGCGGTCATGCATCACCGATGCGCGGTCATGCATCATCGGGTGCCTGTGCCGCCTGTACGCGTGCCCAGGGCTCCCCGAGGGAGCCCTGGTGTCGCGTGGATGTATTGACGGCGGCGGGACGTTCCGGGGGACCCGGCGGACCCGGTAAGGATAGGGGGAAGCCCCGATCGGCGGGCCTCTCCTCCGAGGCTTCGGCGTGCGCCCGGCACCCTCTGGCGCGCGCCAGGTTACTGCTGCGGCCGAGAACGGGCAAATGCTCGAATAAACTCGGCCGCAGCAGTAAACATATATACAGATATATAAACAGTCCCGTAAGAAAGTCTTATCTGTATCTTGTAGCTGTAGGGGAAGTCATCTCTGCTCCCTTTGTGTGCTACAGGAATATCAGGATCCAGGTTTAGAAATCTTCTCCTCTTTGTCTTGCTGTCAGCCTGCAGTCTCTTTGCAGCTCAAGACATCTGTCCTTCCTGGGTCAGTCCCAATTGTGAGACTAAGGAAATCCTCTGGTCTGTCTTTCATAGGTCAGCTCCAATTGTGAGCTCAGGAATCCTCTGTCTGTCTTTCCTGGGTCAGCTCCAATTGTGAGCTCAGGAATCCTCCCTTCCTGTCTCTCATAATAGCCTTTTTCTGACAGAGTTCTGATTAGGCAGGTGGGGTGGTTGATTGCAGGTGTGCAATTAACCAGCATACTGCTGGATTAGAGGCACATTTCTTAACAGGGTTAAGTCCCTGTTACAGGGTCCTAGAGTGTTAGCTCTTTGACCCAGATGTCCTAAATGCATTACTGTGCCTGTGTGCAAATTATGCGACATTAAAGATTTATATATGTTTTGCCTTTCCTGGGATGCTGGGACCGGGAGATTTCTAGGCTGTAAGTTTCAGGGTGGGTTTGCAGGAGAAAGTCTTTACAGAATATGGCTATGTATCGGGGTTCCAGAGATATGGGATACCCAAGGAGTTGGATCTGGTAATTGAATGAGATTCTTGGATGCAGCCAAGCACATTGCTCCAGGCAACCTCTAACTCTAAAAACACTATTACGACTCATCGCCAGGATTCTGCTGCAGCATCTTCTAGACACGGTAAACGAACATGAAGGGGAAACGTGGGCAGGTAAATTGCAAATGAGGTTTAATAAAGATATATGTAAGGTTATGCATTTGGCATGCAAGAATAAAAAGGCGACTTACAAATTAAATTGAGATATATTGGGGGAATCCTTGATGGAGAAGGATTTAGGAGTGCTTGTAGACTGCAGGCTTAGCAATAGTGCCCAATGTCATGCAGTAGCAGCAAAGGCAAACAAGATCTTATCTTGCATCAAACGGGCAATGGATGGAAGGGAAGTAAACATAATTATGCCCCTTTACAAAGCACTAGTAAGACCCCACCTTGAATATGGAGTACAATTTTGGGCACCAATCCTAAGAAAATACATTATGGAACTAGAGAGAGTGCAGAGAAGAGCCACCAAATAATAAAGGGGATGGACAATCTAACTTATGAGGAGAGGCTAGCTAAATTAGATTTATTTACATTAGAAAAGAGGCGTCTAAGAGGGGATATGATAACTACAGTAGTGGCAGCTTTTATTTGAAGTAATGCCGACGGCATGCCGGGATCTACTCCGGCTGCCGCCAGTCAAGAATGCGCGCCACCGCGTTTCCTACACGCACCCCCTCCCCTTCACTTCGCGCGCATTTTACCCCCCCCCCCTTCCCGACCCCGAACCCGGCTCCTGCTCTGCCCCTCTGCTTTCCCGCACCCCCGCTTACCTCACTTTAAACTCCAGGGGTGTCGGGGAAGCCCGGGGAAGCCAGGGAAGCCGGGCACGCACGTGACTGTGACGTCACAGTGCGCCGCAACGCGCTGCATCTCCACGCTTCCCGCACGCATCCTGCCGTGCGGGAAGTGTTCAAATAAAAGCTGCCGCTACTGTATATAAAAATATATTCGGGGACAATACAAGGAGCTTTCAAAAGAATCATTCATCCCACATCAGTACTAAGGACTCAGGCCATCCCTTAAGGTTGGAGGAATGGAAATTTCACCAGCAACAAAGGAAAGGGTTCTTTACAGTAAGGGCAGTTAAAATGTGGAATTCATTACCCATGGAGACTGTGATGGCAGATACAATAGATTTGTTCAAAAAAAGGTTGGACATCTTTTTAGATGGGAAAGGTATACAGGGATATACCAAATAAGTATACATGGGAAGGATGTTGATCCAGGAATTAATCCGATTGCCAATTCTTGGAGTCAGGAAGGAATTAATTTTTCCCCTTAATCGGGTTTCCCCTTAATCGGGTTTTTTGTTTGCCTTCCTCTGGATCAATAAGTAAGTATAGATATAGGATAAAGTATCTGTTGTCTAAATTTAGCATAGGTTGCACTTGATGGACCTATGTCTTTATTCAACCTCATCTACTATGTAACTATGTAACTATGTAATGTATACCTGCAATCATACATGGGGTTCCGATTATAAGGAGGAGTCACTAGTATAAGGAGAGGTGCCCAGATACATGCCCAGGTACCCTGAACCTGGTATAGGGGATCAGGGGGTGCTCCAACTAAGTGATAAAGCTGAGAGTGATTTCTTGTGTGTAAAAGTTTATGTTATTTCGAAAGTGTGCCAAGAATGAGGCTAGTGAGTGCAGGCAACACATATTATTCCATCCCTGACACCAGAATAGGGACTTAAATATATTTGTATCACACAGAAGACAGGACACAGTATATTTTATTAAAGAGTTATATTTAATAGGTATATCTACTTGCAGACGGACATTCACAGAGGTACACACTTGGAGTCGTTTATAATGTGAAATTATAATAAGGCTTTATTGTGCCTTTTCCTTTTCATTAGGAAATTCATCCAAACACAGGGGGGGGGGGGGAACAAAGCTTCTATTCACTTGGGAGTATTTCTAGTGAAACACTATGCAATAATTCACATCTCCCTTAGTCAAGCAGTTATCGCAGCTCCAAAACATATAACATGAAATAAGCAGATATAAGCAGTCTCTTAAGAATAACAGTCTTATCTGTTTCTTGGAGGGAAAATCTCACTTCCTGGTTCAGCTTCAGGTGCAGTAGTTTTCCCTGTGTCTTGAAATCAGGTCTGCTGTGCAGAGCTCAAGACTGGTCAGCTCCAAGGGTCAGCTCTTAGTCAGAGCTAAAGAGCGAGTCACTTCCTGTCTGAACAGACAGGTTTTTGTAAACAATTTCAATCAGGCAGGTGGTGTTTAGTAATTAACTACTAGAGGTTAACCACCACACTGCTGGATTAAAGGCACATTACTGAACAGGGATAAGTCCCCTGTTACAGTACTGATAACTTGTAAATGAACTGTGGGATTTCCAAGTCATTGAATACAAGAGACCAGATGGCTACCAAGCTTTGTGCCTATGGGTCTATGCGGAGTCCTGACTTGACAGCCTCAGGGATGCCAAGGTGTTAGAACAGGAGGGGTACTGCAGTTCTGCTTGAGTACCCACATACTGGGCTAACACAGGGCTATCCGGCCTCTATTTGCCAGTGCCCAGACTCTGTGGAGCCTGGACAGCGGGTGGGCTCAGTATGCAAAGAGGCAGAGTTGCAGGTTGGCGCATGTCCCTTGGCAGACTGAGAAAAGGTACCCACCCGGCTTTACAATACCAGCAAATCTGTGATTGGCTGTCAGGAGAATTCCCACACTCTTATAAGCTGTAGAGGTTTGGGAATGGGACTCCAAACCCATAAGAAACCTTTCAGCCAATGAGAAGTGCAGATTCCAAGCGCAAAACCAACAGCGGCAAATTCAAAGATGCTCTATACTGAATAGACGCGAGTCGGCTTCAAAGATTTTGACTCAATAATTCTTCTAAGTCCTACTTCTGAAGAACGTAGCGGTCGCGGCTGGCATTGCATGCCGAAATAATTTCCAGGACTTTTTTGAGTACCTACCGGTCATTGGAAAGGGCTCCTACAGAGATCATTTTTGGGAATTTCGTTTAAAGGATAGATTTATTTGTTGGTCCCATTCCCAGTAAGTATGTTAACCATGCAAATTGTGTTACATTGTGTGTATGTCTTTTCCTGAAATAAATTACCATTTATTTTACCTCCTTGTTTTGCTCAATCAATGATCCCGGTATAAAAATATATTGATAAACCTGGCCGTCCATGACTGTCATAAAATAAAATTACGCTTAAAAGACAAACACAAGGGAAAGAGGGATTGGAGGGGAAAGGATTGGAGGTTGGAAGGTCCTCACTATCTTCGTATTGTTCCTTGGTCATGATCACTAGATATTTAAGGCTCTTCAAATTAATCCCAGCTGTAGTTCCCGTGCGGTCCCACTCCAGCAATAGAACTTCAACTATCCTATGCTCTATCAAGGGAGAACGCATTTAGCGCTATCATAGCAATACTGAGCTGGTATTCACTCCTGGAATGTCCGTCTGAGCTAACCATGGTTTCCACATTTTTGGGAATTTATTGAGAGTGTCATTAACTAGACTCGTTCATTTCTCCATCTGACACACAAACCAAATTCTTTTTCTAGTTTTGGCCAATGGGGGAATCTCGTTTTGCTCCATAATTCGGTGATCTCACACCTCACTGCAGTTGCAAAGTGGGCAACTAATTTGTTCTCAGCTTTTGATAGCCCCTGTGTTGCTCTATTCAACAAGACTAGCTAAGGCTCCATGGGGATGTGGAAGACCAAATTCATCTGTAGTCAATCCTTAATTTGTTCCTATAAGGGAGCCACAAGTGGTCAGAACCACAGCATATGTAGTAGGTCCGCTCGCTCTCCACACTGCTTGGGATACAGTGGATAGTAACCCAGGATAAATTTAGATAATTTGAAATACCACCTCATTAGGATTTTATATGCCTTCTCCTTTAATGTCGTGCAGAGAGAGAAGGAGGGAGAAAGGGAGAGGAGAGAGAAGGAGGGAGAAAGGGAGATGAGAGAGGAGGGAGAGAGGGGAGAGAGATCGATCAATGCGGGGTGATGTGAGATGCGGGGGGTGGGTGATGTGAGATACGGGGGGTGATTTTAAACCAAAATCATTACAAAATATATACACATTGTTTATTCAAAAGTATGAGATAGTAATTATTTATTACTCCTACTGCTTTACACGTCTATTTTGTGATTTACCCCTGTCGAACATATGTCATACAGATAGGGGTTTCAAAAAAGTTTACGAAATACTTAAAGAGTTCCTCAAAACAAAAATGGTTGGGAATCACTGGTGTGTGTGTGATGTGAGATGTGCGGGGGAGATTTGCCAGTAGGCGGGGGGAGGGGGAGATGTGTCATCTAGTGGGGGAGATGTGCCAGCTAGTGAGGGGAGATGTACCAACAGGGGGGGGGAGATGTGCCAGCTAGTAGGGGGAGATGTAACAACAGGGGGGGGGGGGGGGGGGAGGGAGAAATGTGCCGCCAGCGAGGGGAGATGTACCAAAGGGGGGGGGGCGGGGAGATGTGCCGGCAGCGAGGGGACATGCCACAGCAGCACGGGGAGATGTACCGCCAGCTTTGACATGTTCCGGCAGTGGGGGGAGACACACACAGACATACACACATATACACACACACACAAAAAGACACACAAACAGACACAGACAGAGACAAATCTCACCCCACACTACATGGGGAGTAGGGGAGGGGGGTCCGGGGAGATGTGCCGGCAGCGGAGAGGAGAGGGGGGTGCTGGGACATGTATTCAATATTACATTCCTTAGGTGAAGCCGGGCACAAAAGTTAGTATATACCCCCAGGTTCAAATTAAGAAGTACCTTTGACCCCCCACCACCAACCACAGCATTGCTATGTTTATGGGGCTCCTGGAAAGAGGAACCAGGCAAAAGATCAGGAACTACAAGAAAAGCTTTAACAATCTGTCAAAGGATGAGCAGGAAGCTGTGAAAACTCTACAGTACAACAGAGAACTTATAATCAAACCTGCTGACAAAGGGGGTGGCATTGTGGTTATGCCCTACACATACTACAGGGAGGAAATTCTGGGACAACTGGACAATGTGTGCCACTACAAAAAGCTGACCATGGATCCCACCGCCGCCTTCAAAAAAGAAATCGACACAATTATACTACTGGGGACAACCAACCGCTGGATCAGTGTCGACACGGGTGAATTCCTCACCCAAACTTTCCCATGTATACCGGTCATTTATACGCTCTCTAAAGTACACAAGTCTGTCACCTCGCCACCAGGCAGACCAATTATTTCGGCAAGAAGTTCCCTCTGCCAACCCTATCACAGTTTGTAGACTTCTACCTACAACCTATGGTGGTAAGGATGCCGTCTTACATCAAATACACGACCAACTTCATCCAGAGACTATTTAGAATCTCCTTTGACACGAATGACAAAATATTGGTGACCCTTGATGTTGCCAACCTACACTACCGACACACTTTATTAAAGTGTGGCCGGTACCGCAAGCCGGGAGATTTCCCGGCTTGCTAGTGGCCGCCCCTCGGCGTGCCGCGCGTCATAGACGCGCGGTCACGCGTCTTCGGGAGCGTGCGCCCCCTGCACACGCGTCCAGGGGCTCCCCGAGGGAGCCCTGGTGTCCCGCGATCGCGGGACAGCGGCAGGGGGTTCCGGGGGACCCGGCGGACCCGGCAGCGGTAGGGAGAGCGCCCCGATCGGAGGGCGCTCTTCCGCTGCTTCGGCGCGCGCCAGGCTACTGCTGCGGCCAAGAACGGGCAAATGCTCGAATAAACTTGGCCGCAGCAGTATATACCAATTTACCACATGAGGATGGCATGGAAGCCACCAGGCACCACTTTGCCACCTACCAGGAGCATTCTGGGCCCCCCTCAGTATTTCTGTTACTGTTGATGGAACTAATTCTCCACAAAAACTTCTTTAAGTTTGAGAAGGGATTCTACCTCCAACTAATGGTGACGGCCATGGGATCCAATATGGCACCCTCATATGCGAACCTCTACAATAACGTATATGAACAGACGCATATCCTCAATGATACACCCTATTCCAAACACATTCTACTCTATACTCGCTATATTGACGATGGGTTCCTCATATGGGGTGGATCAGATGGAGAGCTCATACAGTTCATTGATAGTCTCAACCAGATTCCGTCAACCATACGATTTAGAGCCAACTACAGTGAGACCTCTTCTTGGATATGGCTATCTACAAGATGACAGGCACACTAGCCACTAGGATTTACAAAAAGCCTACAGACAGAAACAAGCTCCTTTATGCTTCAAGTAACCATCCCACAGCCCTCAAAGCAGGATTACCTTACTCTCAGATACTGAGGGTTTAATGAATCACAAGTGACCCAGATGAAGTGGAGAGCTCGCTGCAGCAGATGGCCCAACACTTGCTTGACCGTGGATACAGGAAGGACGAGATTGATGACGCCCTCAGGCATACCAGGGAAATGACCAGGGCCAGCCTCCTAACCTCGGGCACGCCTAAGGTACCGGATGAGCGCCTGAACGTGGTTACCACATACTCAACAGCATCATAGTTCATCAAGATAAGCCTGCACACGAATTGGCACATTCTTACAAATGATGCCAGAGTGGGTGATACCTGTAAGCAGCCGCCTAGAATGTGTTTCCGCAGAGGTCGCAATATCTGTGACATACTCAAGCAAGCTGACCAAGTGACTAAGTACACACCACCTAACTCCTGGCTAGCCAGAAAACCTGGTGTATTTCGATGCCATGGATGTATCAAATGCACCTACATGCAAATGGGTGGTAGCTTTTCACATTCACAAAGCGGCAAACAAATCTGGATAAATAACTACCTGAACTGTGAATCCAGGTATGTAGTATACATCATAAAGTGCCCATGCGGTCTGCTCTACATTGGAAAGACATCAAGGATGTTTAAAGAGTGTATGGCGATCCACAGATTCACGATCAGGAAAGCATTACAGGGTAACGCTGATGACGATGACCTTAACTACTTACCTGCAGCAAGACATTTTAGACAGCAAAAGCATGGATTAGCCACTCTGAGATGCATGTCGTTTTTACAGGCGAACACCAATTCAAGAGGAGGGGACAGAAACAGACAACTTCTACAACTTCCACCCAATGGACTGAATGAAGACCTTAAATTGGGCTGCTTTTTATAAGGACAGTTAGCATACCCATGAACCCTTCGCCCCATGCCTGCCCATAACCACTACCCTAATAGTTCGCATTAGTAACACCTCCTGCAGGCATGCCTGTCCCTTTGTTTCCCTTTGTTTCCCTTTGAGCACCCTCCATGCTTTAGATATCTGTTTATCCCCCATGCAGCCTCACAGACTGCCTTCCCCCCTCCCCCCCATGATCACCCCTCCCACCACCATGGGTATCCCCCCTCTGTTCCAACAACACACTACAAGCAGCCTGCACTCAGCACTGAAGTCCCTCAATGTTTACATGCCTCTGCGCATGCTCAATGGACTTTTCACTGCTACATGAAATTCCCCTGACAGAGCTGATGCCTGAGTCATGGCTGATCAGCTGTTTCCACTACACAGACACTGGCTACATCCGGGTCTCTACTGACTGCACACAGCTGCCTTGTTTCCTGTGCTTTGGACAGAGCTAATTATTTGATTGCATGATTGATTGTATGTTCATTGTGTTCACATGGGATGGTGGGTATATATAGTAGTCAAGATCACTGTGTTTGTTGCAGTGCCTTGAGAAAGGTCCCCCTGTGAGGACCGAAACGTTGGCATGTGTGCCACCTACTCTAATACAATCTTTTTGAAAATCACCTCTGAGTGCTGTCTCATTCCACTACTGCTAAGAGACATGCACCTACCTTTTACTGCATACACGTGAGTGCCAAATACTCTCCATTGACTATGTATATATATATATATATATATATATATATATATATATATATATATATATATATATAGTCAGATAAGGCAGTTGGCACTCCAATATGTGCTGGTAAGCCACAGGTGCACGTCCCATATAGAGAATGTAGTTATACGTTACCGATCCAAGGATTGGTAAACAAGAGACAGCACTCAATGTTGTAAATCAAAGTGTATTAGTGAAAGCAAAATATATATATATATATATATATATATATATATACTGCTATTTTGTGTTAAAAATTCTTTTTTTTCTGCAAGTCAGGGGAACGGCAATTGGCGCTACATGAGCCCTCTCCTATCCAAATCTCTTCCTGGGGTTGTGGGAATGGGAGGTGGTTTTTACTTAGAATAATCAAGATCTTACTGTTACTCTTACATGTTCTGTTGTGGTTGAGGTACATCGACAAACTCTTCATTCTCTGGCAGGGGTCCCCCGGAGGTTGGTTGATGTCCTCAACCACAACAAAAACAATATTAAACTTACCTCCCAGTGGAGTTAATCCACGGTTGAATTTCTCGGCCATCAATTCGGAAAGATGTACTGTATTACAACTGACATACACTGTAAGAAAAAAGCATCCAATATAGTACTTCACGCCTCCATCTCACATCCAGCTCACCAAATTAAAGGCATACCTGGTTGTGAATTTTTACGCGTTGAGCGTAACTGCTCAATTCTCAAAACATTTTATTAGACCAAACGATTCTAAGCAATGTTTTCGTTGCTGTGGTTACAGTAACAACAATCAGCCAGGGGTTTAAACATAGCCTTTAAAAGGAGCGAGCATAACTCTTGGTACCCAAGGTTAAAAAATCTGAAGATCCAGTTATCAGGTTCATTGGAACTTTTAATAATCAATGGTCAGATTTGAGGTACATTATCAATACATTTTGGGGAATTTTGTTATCTGATACAGAATTGAGAAAAGTACTGGGTGATACAGTAAATTTGACAAGCAGATCACCCAATTTTAGGGATAAATTGGTTAAAAGCCATTATGCCCCTATGTCACCTGGAACATATTGGGGTATTAATACTAAGAATAAAGGTTTTTTTTCAAACGTGGAAGCTGCTCAGCTTGACAATTTATGATGCAGACCACAACCTTTAAAATTAGTGCTGGCACTAAGCAATTTGACATACTTCAATTTCTCACATGTAAATCCGAGGGAGTTGTATACTACCTTTGTTGTCCTTGCCAATTAATATTTGTGGCATGACAACACGGGAAATTAGATTTTGTGTCCTTGAACACACCCGTAATATCAGGAATGCCCAACAGGACTTAGGGGCTCATGCAATAAGCGGCAAAAATTGCATTCGCCAGGGGTTTGAACTCGCCATGTTTTGAGTGTGTTGCCCTCGAAGTATGCAAGAAGGGCCGAATCCCTAGCGAATCACTGCGAGAGCAACTTTTCAAAACATGGACGATTAGCCAGTGGTGAAACACTGCCTGCCGAAAAGCTGCCGATAAGCCGTCCCCTGCCGAGATGTGTCTGCAGTAGAGAGAGATCCGCCACTCTCTCGGCGCAAACCTCGGCCCAAATAAAAATATTTGTAATAACATTTTATTCATAGTGTACATGTGCAGGGGGTCTCCGGAGCTGAACTGCATTGGTTTCAGGTCCGGGGACCCCCTGATTCCCGAGATACAGGCCCCGTTATGAGGTGCCAGTATCCCTCTGCATTTAAATGTCCCGATCACGTGACCGCGGAATGTAAACAAAGCAGAGGGATACCGGCACCCCGTAAAGGGGTCTGTATCTCGGGAAGCAGGGGGTCCCCGGACCTAAAACCAAAGCGGTTCAGCTCCGGAGACCCTCTGCACATCTACACTATGAGTAAAATACCCATATCAATAAATAATAATTCCTTACCTTTGCAGCTATCTGCTATGGTAACGAAGCAGCATGAATGTATTTTCAATAATAGTGTATAGGAGCAGGGGGTCCTCTGAGCGGAACCGCATTGATTTCTGTCTCAGAGACCCCCTGTTTTCCTAGTTAATGGGGCATCGGGTGCTAGTGTCGCGGCAATCTTTATAGCGTCCAAGACGCGACGTGCCCGCTATAAAGATGGCGGCGACACTGGCACCGATGCCCCAAACCGGGGCCTATAACTTTGGGAAGCAGGCGGTCCCTGAGCCAGAAATCAATGCGGTTCAGGTCAGGAGAACCCCTGCTCCCGCACAATATTATTTAAAATACATTCATGCTGCTTAATTACCATAGCGGCTATCCGCTAAGGCAATGAAGGGGTTAAGGCATAATAGCATGTTTATAGGGGACAATTGCCCCAAATAAACATTGCAATAAACAACACACACCCCCTGTGCCCCCAACAACCCCTAAAACCCCTGACATACAGTACATATATTAAAATGTTGGGATGCACAGCAATGATACTATAGGCTGGCGGTGGCCCTCGGGTGTTCCCCGCAGGCCTGCAGTGCCAATTCTGTGCCCCCCCCAAAATTAAAAAACACATAAATACTTTTAAATAAATACACCACCCCCCCCCTAACACATACAGTATAGTATTGGGCACAATTACTATTATCCACATATGGATCATAGTGCATTTGCCCATTTCAAATACATAAAGAACAATAAATACATATTGCACTCACCCTTGTCCGGCTGCCACGATGAAGGCCATCCTCATCTTCATCACCGTCCATGCCCTCCTCCAATGCTGCAAAACATAAACAAGAAAAACAAAAGCCAATGTAATGTCCCCTAACCCTTAATCACCTAACCGGTCATTAACCGCTACAGTCATTAAGGGGTTAACCCACCCTCACCCACCATTCGGAAGGCCTATACACCCTCCCACACTACCCACCCGTGAGGCCTAACCACCCTCAACCACTACCGACTGGAAAGCCTACCCACCCTGGCAAGGGGACAATAACCCCTTCCCCACCCCCGCTACCCACAATAATCATAACTATATTTAATAAACAATACATAACCCATCCAACCCCTGTGCCCCCCATAAATACATGGTTTATTCTTTTACATACAGGGTTAATACCCCAGGCCCATGGGAGTCCCGGTGGTCCTGCCGGATGTCCGCAGGCCACACAGTGGCCCAGCAAAGGGTTTCACACAGGGTCTGGAGGCCTACGGGTGGTCCCAGGCAGGTGCCATGGTCCTCCAGGTGGACTCCGCAGGTCACCATGGGCCCCAAATGGGGTCTCCACGGGTAGGCCCGTGGGTGTCTGGGGGTCCTCTGTGGTTCCCACGGGGTCTGGGGGCCCTCGGATTGTCCTTACGGGTCCGTGGTGCCCCACAGATGTGGGGCCACCGTTTCTTCCCTGCAGGTGTCCCTTGTGGACCCGGCAGCCTTGTACCCATGGGAAGTCTGGGGAGACCTCATGTGGTCTCCAGAGGTCCCAGCAGACCTAAGTAATCAACCCTGTATGTAAAAAAATAAACCTGTTCTATACATTTAAATACATAAATACCACCCCCGCCCCCCCCAAACACTCACACATACAGTACAGTAATGGGCAAAATAGCTATTATCCAGATATGGATTATAGATTATTTGTCCATTATTAAACACATTAACTAGCATAATAAAATAAATACAGTTCTACTAACCTCATCAATATGAATTCTCTCCGCCTGCAAGTTCCCTCTGTCCTCCGTAGCCCAAAAAATACATAGCAAATACGTTCTGGTGTCACTTAACCCCGTAATCACCTGATCGGTTAATAACCGCAAAGGTAATTAAGGGGTTACGCCACTCTGGCCCGATGAATGGTTTGGTTTAATGATTAAAATAGGTTATTGTGTAATTGATTTGGATAGGATTGTAATTGATTTTGGTTTTGATTAATTAATGGTAATATATTTCTGTTTTCTTTCTTGGTTTAAATAGTATACTTGTTTGGATTGAATTGTATTTTGTTTGGAATATTTTATTGTTAACATTGATTTTCATAGTGTACATGATGCACAGATTATATGCATCATGTATACACTACCGACACACTTTATTAAAGTGTGGCCGGTACCGCAAGCCGGGAGATTTCCCGGCTTGCTAGTGGCCGCCCCTCGGCGTGCCGCGCGTCATAGACGCGCGGTCACGCGTCTTCGGGAGCGTGCGCCCCCTGCACGCGCGTCCAGGGGCTCCCCGAGGGAGCCCTGGTGTCCCGCGATCGCGGGACAGCGGCAGGGGGTTCCGGGGGACCCGGCGGACCCGGCAGCGGTAGGGAGAGCGCCCCGATCGGAGGGCGCTCTTCCGCTGCTTCGGCGCGTGCCCGTCACCCTCGGGCGCGCGCCAGGCTACTGCTGCGGCCAAGAACGGGCAAATGCTCGAATAAACTTGGCCGCAGCAGTACACTGTAACATTCAATGTTTTGATTGCAGATTGGGAGATTGACATTTGTTAGATATTGATTGGTAGATGAGAATTATTTTCTTTTGAATTTTTTTTTTTTTAATGTGGCTATCTAATATTTAAATTTTGATATGCAATGTGTTTTATTGATGTGGAGATGTGCCATTTTCATTTGTGCATGTTTTTTTGAATGCTTAAACATTTCTTTGTATATTGGTTAATCATGTGTGTGTGTGTGTATATATATATATATTTATAGCCATTTACAGAAAAAGGAAACCGGCGCCTCACACACTCAATGAAACAGTGATATTCCTCACCATATGGTATGAACCAGTCATCTAGTGACTAGAAATCCTCTGAAGGTTCTTGATGGTTGTCTCGCAATATGGAAATAAAAAAACAAAAAACAATCATAGTGTATTACTGTATAGGATACTAAAAACTATAAACTAAAAGACAAAACATACAGCACAATTCAATTAAAACAACCATACTAACATTAAACACCTGCAAATGGCCTACTATAAAAACTGGTTTAATAAAAAGTAACATACACATATAGGTAACAAAGACTGCTGTCCGGATGGGAAAAATTGAAGCCCTACTCACAAGTAGTCAATTGGATATAGGCACAGCAGCTGATGTCTCCACAGATGGTATCCGCTTTTGGGGTTGGAATCCTCACCGGTAAGGGACCGTTCCCCGACTGTGCGGCCTACTGCTGAGACGAAATTCACCACTGTTGTTTCACCTTCCCGCGTCGTCCCGCGTGCAGGTCGTGCACTCCTACGCACACCGGTGCACGCACGTATGGAGGGGTGGTAGCTCAATGCTACGTGCCACCCAGCAGTGTCTGTGCTGCACGCGCAATAGCGGAAAAGTTGACCCATAAAACAGACTCCAAATGAGAGTCCCGATCTCCAGAATGGCAAACAGCAGTCTCTATATACCCACAACCCTACGAGTTTCGTGAGAGTACCTCACTTCCTCAGGGAACTAGAGACTGCTTCTTCTGGGGTCTTCTGCAGCCACATCCCGGACTTCTTCAAAGAGGGGGGTCCTCCCTCCACGCTGTCTGGCTCTAAAATGAGACGACATAGGCTTTTATAGGCCTATGCCGTCACATTTTCGTTATATGGTTCCCACGGCCGTAAAAACCATGGGATTAAAAAATTGATGACATCCTTTAAAGGCAATGATGCCAGCCAATTAGAATGGCTGTGCTTCAATGGCCTTTATGACAATGTCATCAAAAGAAAGACCACCGCCCCCCCCATGGTACAGTACTTGAGCCAATCAGAAGTGGGATGTAAAACCTGACTCCTGACGAAGCTGCTATGCCAGCGAAACGCGTTGAGTGAACTGGCAGCAGTCCAGAAGTGTACCCCGAATGCCCCAGAGCCCGTGTGGATCCATTCTGCGATCGATCGTTAAACCGGAAGTGACGCGACGGGCCGGACCGGAAGTGACGCGACGCGACCTCGGGAGTGGGGTGGATGGTGTACACAGATGCTGCGCATTGATTTTTATGTGTCTATGCACATGGTGCTCATGTAAGTGCAATAATACTTGCTTTTATGAATATATTGATAGTGAACATACAATGTTGCAATAAAGGTGTCATTTTTTCCATCGAGGGTTTGTTCTGCTGACACCAGGGAGTTTATATCAAGCAAGACACTCCTGCATACTGCTGAGTCTACATATTGCATTTATTGCTATTCAATGCTGTATTTCAACTGGGAGAATGTGAGTTCCCAATCATGATTCCTGTTTAGATTGCTATATTTGTTTAGACATACCACACTATTATAAATTTTCTTCCTTATATAAGGTGAAACCTGCGCTCCCCACAAGCTTCTCCCCACCATACAAGATAGGAGAAACTGGATCTTCTCCCAAGAGGGTTGAGCAGCGAAGTTCACCATTCTTATTTTTATTATTTATGAGCACTTTGATTATTGATATTAATCACTATATATTTATTTATTTATTTATTTATTACACCTTCATTAAAAGCGCCTCACATTTTTTGTTTTACACATTGCTCATGTTTGCTTGCTTTTTTTTAATGTATTTTAACTGTATTTTGCAGCTTGGTGTGCAAATGTGTATGCAATAGTTTATTTCAGGGGGGGCTTGCTTTTTAATAGTGACTTTTTGTTGGTTAGATTTTGTTGATTTATGGTAATTTATTTCTGTTTACTTGTTTTGTTTCTTGGATCTGAATAGTGAATTGTGTAGAGTAATTGATTTGGATTGTATTGTAATTGATTTGAGAATGGATTGATTGATGGTATTTTATTTATAGCATTGCTTGGCATACTGTAGTGTACAGTACAGTACATGATGCACAAATTATTTGCATCATGTACTGTACACATTGTAAAATTAATTTTTGGATAGCCATTTGTTAGATATTGATTTGCCTACTGTACTGTACTGTAGGTGCTGTGTTCTTGGGAGATGAGATTTATTTTTATTTGCATCGTGCTGTTTTTATTTGGAGATGTTATTGTACTGTATGTGTCAGAATGTACTGTATTTGCTATGTATTTTTGGCTACGGAGGACAGATGGGCTTTGCTGGTGGAGGGGATTCACACTGTATTGCAGTGGTAGTAAGTACAGTAGAACTGTATTTATTTTATTATGCTACTGTAGTTAATGTGTTTAATAATGGGCCAAATACTCTATTATCCATATCTGGATAATAGTTATTTGGCCCATTAATGTAATGTACAGTATGTGTGTTTGGAGGTGCGGGGGTGATTTATTTAAATGTACTGTACTGTGTAGGCTATGTTTTAGTTTTTTTACACACGGGGTTGGCACCTGTGCCTTAACCCCTTCACTGCCTTAGCAGGCATTGCATGGCCGCTAAAGTAATGAAACTGCTTAAATTTTTAATTTTTATTTATTGTGTCCGTGATCAGGAGGTCTCCTGAAATGAGCAAAGTTTATTTCAGCCTCGGTGACCCCCTACTTCCTGAGATACAGGCCCTGTTATGGGGTGCCCGTATCCCTCTAGTCCCGCGGTCATGTGACCCACAATTTTAACATGGTGGGGATACCAGCACCCCATAACTGGGCCTGTAACTCGGGAAGTAGGGGGTCCCCGGACCTGAAATCAACTTTGTTCAGCTCAGGAGACCCCCTGCTCACGCACACTATGAATAAAAATAAAATGTAAGCAGCTTCATTACCTTAGCAGCTACCCGCTAAGGTAATGATTTTTTATTTGGAGGGTGGGGGTTGATACTAGTGTGGGGGAGCAGGGGGTCTTCCGAGCTAAAATAAGTTGATTTCAGCCTTGGGGACCCCTACTTCCCAAGATACAGGCCCTTTTATGGGGTGCCGGTAACCCTCTGCATTATTTAGATTCGATCCCACAGGATTTTAACATGGTGGGTGTACAGGCACCCCATAACGGGGCCTGTAACTCAGGAAGTAAGGGGTCCCCGGACCTGAAATCAATGTGGTTCAGCTCTGGAAACCCCCTGCTACTAAATTGTAATTTTAGAATTTTAATAAAACCCCCGCGATCGCCTGCGAAGGCGCGCAGTTAGAGTGACTGATTCAGAATTTCTTTCTGCGCGTCTATTACACAAAGGCAGATGCCGGTTGCATTCACACAGCAGGGGTCCTTGCTTTGGGCATCTAATGCGGGGGATTATATTGTCTTGATTACTGTAACTTCCTGATGTCTGGCCTTCCTGCCTCTCACCTGTCTCCCCTACAATCTCACCTGTCTCCCCTACAATCTATCCTCAATGCTGCTGCCAGAATCACTCTATTCTTTCCTACACTGGCGACACACTTTATTCGAGCTCGGCTAGTCCCACGAATTCGGGTATACCCGGGTGTATTGAGGTTTGTGACTGTTTTCTGCCCGAGTGCATTGGGTTATTTTCCAGGCAGGGATTGAAGCATTTTATTCCCGCTGGCTGCAATACTGCACAGTATATATATATATACTGCATTACAATTCATGAATTTATGCCATCTGGTAGACACGCGAAGCATTCCAGCCTATTAAATCCTAATCATTATCATTTAACAGATCAGCCGCCCGTCAGCCAGGCATGAACCCAGGCTGGGAAGGCAAACGCAACTGGGCTTGTCAGAGGTGAGGAGCGGCGCATTCCAGGTATCTGCCAGGTACATACTGGGTATTTGCTCGAATAAAGTGTGTCGGTGCAGTAGATCTGTCTAAGCATCTCCCCTCATGAAATCCCTCTCCTGGCTTCCAATCAAATCCCACATCTCACACTCCATTCTTCTCCTCACTTTTAAAGCTTTACACTCTTCTGCCCCTCCTTACATCTCAGCCCTAATTTCTCATTATGCACCATCCAGACTCTTGCGTTCTTCTCAAGGATGTCTTCTTTCTACCCCCTTTGTATCTAAAGCCCTCTCCCACCTTAAACCTTTTCACTGACTGCCCCACACCTCTGGAATGCCCTTCCCCTCAGTACCCGACTAGCACCCTCTCTATCCACCTTTAAGACCCACCTTAAGACACACTTGCTTAAAGAAGCATATGAATAGCACTGTGGATATTCTGAACACATGATACATAAAGCTTGGCCCTCTGCAGACGCACTTACCAGAACGTTCTCCCTACTTACCAATTAGACTGTAAGCTCCTCGGAGCAGGGACTCCTCTTCCTTAATGTTACTTTTATGTCTGAAGCACTTATTCCCATGATCTGTTATTTATATTATCTGTTATTTATTTGATTACCACATGTATTACTACTGTGAAGCGCTATGTACATTAGTGGCGCTATATAAATAAAGACATACAATACAATACAATATCGATTTCCAATTCGAGGCGCGTTCGCATAACGGCCGCTGCATCAGTATGTGAAGTGCCATTACTATGTGATGTGAAACTATGACTTGTGTTTAAATGCCTACATATTATACAACGGCTTCTCCCACATGAGAAATTACCCCTAGATAATGGATTCTTAGATGAATCTGAATGTGAATTCTGTAAGGTCTTTAATTTACTTGGAGCTATAATGGTTTTTAAACTCCTTGCCTTTTTAAAGATTATAGGTGCTCGTGTAGGAACCAAAGATCAAATAATAGGGTCATTCTGGATGATACTCCAGTGTTTGTTACACACTTGCTTGATTTTGTATGATAATTGACTATATTGAGTAATGAATTTAGGTACAGACTGAATGACAGTGTGTTTAGTCTTGACGTTTCTGTTCGATTCCGATCTGGCCCTCGACTTCTCTAACAAAGACACCCTATCAGTGTTACTGGCTTCAAGGAATGCCTTACTTACCACATCCTTGTCATAACCTTTTTCATGAAATTTATTTATCAGAATCTCGCCCTGAATACAGAAATCCGTATCCAAGGAACAGTTGCGTCGGATCCTGAAGAACTTCTTCTGAAGAACCAAAATCTTCTCCACCACCAACTTGCCAGCTTGAGTTGCCATGACGGATTGGCTTGAAAATCTCCATTCTATACCGACGAGTAGCGGCGAAACGCTGCTCAAGGCCACTAGAATTGAGTGGGTTTGAAAACATGGCGAGAACTTTTCGCCGTGTCTCTGGCGGAAACAAAAAATATGGCTTTTTTTTGCTTTTCGCCAAGTTCTCAGGGCTTACTGAATCGTGGTAGGCAATTTTGGCGCAAAACGGGCGAAAAGTGCCTTTTCGCCGCTTAGTGCATGACCCCTTTAATGTCAATGAAAAAAATAACATCTATTGCCAGACATTTTCTGGCAAAACAGG
>WSYH01009081.1:0-27000 GCA_036426205.1 Ascaphus truei | reverse complement strand
TTTCTGGAAGATTGCCCCGGAAAAACAATTTCTCCTGAAAGACGGCACTTATATTGTCGTGAAAGGCATATTTATTCCTAATGGCAATAGCAATGTATCCGCTACTACTGATCCGTTTGAATCGATACGTGCTGCAATATCTGCAGCCTCCATTCCTGAAACCCACATTGTACAAGAACAAAAGTACTATGATTATGTACCAAGCCTTTCAGCTGAAAATGCATTGGAATGGGAACCCGTAGAAATGAACCTACCTCCCGACCAATTATTTGAAGAAAGCAGTGGCGATTCCTATGAGCGCATCCTGGAGGAGATATGTGCCATACTGGATTCAGCGGTTGGGTTAAGCGTGGATGAAAATGCCTTGCATTTCTGGAGCGACCAGTTGCAGCCAGGCGAAGAGTTAATTCTAGAAGAATGGTAAATATAACAATCGTTATGCGTTGACTCTGCGTTTAAATTTTTTTTTTTTTGTAACCACCATTTTCACTTTCAATGCGTGGATACAGCGTAACATTGCAGACTGCATAACATGTAGCGATCACAAACAAATTGTTTCCTAATACAATATAGTAGGACCTGAAAGAGTAGTACACATTGCTGACGGAATAAATATACGTACTTTCCTATCCCTTTAAACATATTAGCAACATTTTTCCATTACTCTAACACATACCTGTTTTGTTATCATGCAACATCTACAACATTGAAAACCGGGTCCACCACGTATGACGTGGGACCCTTGTCATGGGCCAAGGCGTCCTTAAAAAGGATTACTGATGTAAGTCCCGCCCCCAAGCGACGTGCGCGCCTCAAAGCCTATTGGCTGTCATGTTTTGTTATAGTAACGGTAACTGCAGTGTGTGATGCGTGCGGCTCAGTGTTTGTAGGCGTACCCTGGGCGTTAGCCGAATGTTAATTGAGTGGGAGGAGTGTTAGCGTGCGTTTCACGCTGGCTTAACATGACGTCACACGTATTGCATTTGCGCATTGTGTTATCGGCCATGCTTTCTGTTCAAACACGTCTGTTTAAAAAGAATACAGATGTACTCGTTTAGAACGAATGTAGTTTCGTCTTCATTGTATTTGAAATAAAGATGTTATGTTTACTGGTATTTTCAACATGTATTGAACGCACAACGTACGCTTTGTTTTGCGCATGCGCTAACAGTTAGTGGAGCCAAGCGTGAAGTGCGTGCGCACACAAAGATGTGCGCGCACATCTTTCAGTATACAGGCAACGTTCACTTCTTATACATAGTTATGCCTGCTACAAATTTAAAGAAACATTACATACTGATGAACAGTTTTACTTCTAACATATAAGTGACTGACGTGTGTATCTACACAATCATATAGAGCTGCGTAACGCGTTGTCACGGATGCATATCTAGTAAGGTGCCATCTTTGACCATCATGTGTTTGCTGTATTTCAGAGATGTCGGGGAAGATACAATCGGATCAATGTATGATTTCAGAAGAGTCTACCTTTATATGAGATGATTGTGAGGAGGAGCCACCGACTACTATACTACATATGGAACTAATTTTATATTGCTTGCAGCGCTTATTAACAAACAATTAAAAATGTGATACCCTTATGCCTATATTGCATAAGCACTTAATTAACATAATGATGTTGCAAAAGAGTGCCTCATGAATTTTTATTGAGTGTTCTTTAATGACTACTAACATTTTATGACATGGTGTGTTTTATATATAACAACCATTCCCACTCTGCTAACACATTTGTGTATTCTAATATGTAATGGAACGTATGACTGTCGAAACTATGTAACAATAATAATAATAATATGAGCATGTTCATGTATAGGGCTGCTAGTTGTACGCAGCGATTTACAGACACATGTTTCAGCCTGAGGTCCCTGGCCCGTGGAACGTACAAATGTTTTTTTGCCGCATGAGGCACAGGGAGATAAAGTGACTTGGCCAAGGTCACAAGGAGCCCACACCGGGAATTGAACCAGACTCCCCTGCTTCAAACTATCAGTGCCAGTGTGTGTCTTTACTCAGTGAGCCACTCCTTCTCCCAATGTAAAGGACACTTACAACCAAGTAGCCATTTATTTTTAAAATCTCTTGTTACATGGGTATGTAGATAAAATGGTTTGGGACTGTAGCAAATAATGTTACTGGCCAGATGTTATGGTCCCCTCCAATGCATGATGTTCTGAATATGACATCACCATCATGTTATGAAGTACGTTTCTGTGTATATTTCATTAACCTAACTAACTATAGTTTACTGTGTTTATTAATCGTTTAGCAATACATAGTATAGTCAATATGATGATATAAGCTACCATAATAAAGCTGGTGTTATCATTTGTCGGTGTTATACATGGATCCTACACCAATTGATAGAGACACAAACAGTTGTCTTAAAAAGTGTGTCTATGCTAGTGATGAATGTGCTCCCGTAAGTAAACAAATAAGTACAGTTATCCCCTTTTCTCCAACCACCTCTATATTACATTAATGGAAATTATAAGGAAACATACATAAAATGTGATGAAATGTGAGTAATCATTTTGTAATACAATGCACATGAAAGCTCAAGAGTAGCTAAATGCATATACATGATACAGAAAGTACATATATGTAACATTTGTGTTTAAACCAATATGTTGGGTTTTTAGTTCCAATAATTATAGGAAGATTGAGGTAGCCACATCTTATGAGAGATGTCAGCAAATATACATACCATGATCAGTCATACTGCAAATATACCTATAATGCAAAGGAACAATATATAAATTGCAAACATTGACATGCCATCTTCAGTACCGTAAAGAACACATCAAAGTGTGTATTTGGTGTTAAATGTGCAACACCATGTATATTTAATGGCATTCAAAATGTAAATCAGCCTGGTGTACACATCATCTGGATGTACATGTTACACTGCACCAATAACATTGTATGTAAGCATACTAGAAGCATGAATGATTATGGGCATAATATGTGTTTTGTCTTAGCATAAGGAATAACACAATGCTAAAATATTATTGCTTTGTTACCCAAGTTGTATTCACATACACACAACTAAAGTACAATTAAAGAGGGATTATATAACCTGTGCAACAATAACATACCGGTGCCACATCCCTTTGTGCACACAGCAGAGAAAAGAAAGGTGTGCAACCCATATTCATCTGTGTCCTAACAGAAGGTTATATAAAGAAACATTATTGTTAATATAACATAATTAAACTATAAAAGTAGTACTAGGAACATATGAGTTTGTACTTACAAGAAAAAAATGAATTGATGAGATTCTGTCGTGTCTGGCCACCACTGGCTGTTTGTTCATTTTCAGCAGCTACATGGGTGGGATGCTCGTCTACCAAAGCCTCAGCAAGGTCTGACTGTACATTGTGCCTGAGTGCAACATTGTGCAAAATGCAACAGGCAAGGATAATATCAGACACTTTTTGAGGCTTGTATAGAAGAGCCCCACCAGTTCTGTCCAGACACCTAAACCTGGTCTTGAGTAGGCCAAATGTCCTCTCTATAACAGATCTTGTAGATATATGGGCTGCATTGTACCTCTCCTCTGCTTCAGTTTGAGGGTTTAGCACCGGAGTCAAGAGCCACGGCCTAATTCCGTATCCTGAGTCACCTATAATGAATGGAGCACACATAAGCTGACATTAGTGATCAAATTGTACAATGCCAACATTCCTAAATCAACATGTGTTTTGTGTTAGAACATGTAAATATGTACTCACCCAGCAGCCAACCAGGTTCAAAATGTCCCTCTTCGAACGCATGGAAGACTGAAGAGTTCCTCAGGATAGAGGAATCGTGACTGGAACCAGGGAACTTGGGTACCACATGCATTATCCTCATCGTGGCATCACATACCACCTGTACATTGAGTGAATGGTAGTGCTTCCGATTGCGGTACACATGCTCACTCTGACTAGGTGCAATCAAAGCAACATGTGTGCAATCGATTGCACCCAGCACAGATGGTATCCCTGCTATATTATAAAAGCCAGTCCTGACTTCCAGCCACTCTGTTGCCTCTGTAGGAAAATGAATATAATTCCTAGCGCGTCTATTGAGTGCATAGAGAAACTGGGTCAAGGCCCGCGAGAATGTAGATTGCGAGACCCCGCCCACTATGCCCACAGTTGTCTGGTATGACGCGGAAGCAAGATAATGTAATGAGCACAGCATTTTAACAAGCCCAGGGACTGCACGACCTCTGGCTGTGAAAAAATCTAAATCCCCCCTTATCTCCTCATAAAGAGATAAGATTGCTGCTGAACTCAAACGATAGCGACTTACAATCTCCTCCTCACTCATCCCATCTAACAGGGTTCTCTCCCTGTACAGACGCGGACGAGGCACAAGTTGTCTCCTCTGTCTTCTCCTCTGATCTCCTGTCCCTCTACCTGTCCCTCGGCCTGTCCCTCTCCCTGTCCCTGTCGTATCCGCGTCACTGTCACTGTCCCTCGGTGTGTCCCTACCTTGCCCTATATCATTCTCTTGATCAGCAAGCATGTCATAGAAAAGAATGTTCCTGCGTCTCCTAAACATTCGCAACATTTTGAAATGAGTAGCTGTGAATGAGCAGGTAATGTGCGTCCTTTAAATAGGTATGTGATGATGTCACGTGACATAGTAAAATGCAAGGTGTTACATTAACATAATAAAGTACTTCTGTGGCAAGCTGTGTGCACTTGTTGTTCTAAGTATTTGTTGTGTGTATTCTGCAGGGAATGATGATATTTGGCAATGATGTGACGTGAAGCTTTGTACAAAGATTGCTTGCAAATAAATAGTTGCATGTGCAATGCATGTAACACTTGTGAACGCAAGAGTCAGTCATGTAATGAGACAAAAAGGCTGAGATTGACGTGGGAAAAGTTTTGTGTAACATGTGTAATTATCCATGTTATTGTGACATGTTGGCAACAATGAATAGTCGTGTGCATATGCATGCATTTGTGTAAGGAGGATAGTTGCTATAGAATGAGTTTACAAGGTGTCCCAATGATGAATTACTGTACATGTGTGTATAAGTTAGGTTGAAGTGCTTGTAATGCAACGGTTACAATGTAAACATGCAATGTGATTGAGCGTCCAATAAGTGACGTCATGAAAATAGGGAGGACCCAAAAGTATATGTAAACATGAGAAGACAGATGTACATGAACGTTTAAAGATGCGTGTCACATTACAAGCATTGTGTAATGTAAAGGAAGATGAATATACTGTGTATGTGTGACATGTGTGACATGTGTAACATCATGTAAATAATTGTCGCTGAGTTGAGTAAAATGTGTGATATGATGTGAGGTTCTCCTTTAAGAGTTGAGTATAGTATTTTCCCTTGCCACATCATCACATGATGAGTAATGTGACCCGCAAATGCTGAAAACATGTAAAAGTCGAATGTTATGCAAATAAGACACATCAGCTGTGACACAATGCAGGGAATGCCCCCACACTGTAATGCAAATCCCCCTTGTATTGTGAGCAATGAAACGTAAACAGTACTATACTGTTATACGTCCCCGCTCCATTGACTTCCATTGATGTACAGAAGATTTTTTTTTTCTAAGTGCCGTTCCGGCAGCCTTAGCGATCGTTCTCCCGTCCAAAATGCCAACTTTAGTTGGCGGGAGAAATCGGCCATAACATCTCAATTTCGTAGTGCCGATCAGCCCCGATAAGCTGTTTTTTTTTGTTGAATCCAGCCGATTTAAAAAAGTGGCGATCAGTGTCGAAAACAGGCTTATCGGCAGGCGACTGGCCATAACCAAATTATCGGCTCCGAAACCTGGCGATATGAAGCACTTATCGGCGCTTACTGAATCTCAAACCCAATTTTGGCTATAACATGGCCATATTTCCCTTATCAACGCTTACTGCATGAGGCCCTATGTGTTTATAATACACGTGTGCCATTGAGATGTTTTCCATCAAGGTTATATATCTCTTTATATATGTATTTCTCATAGGTCCTTGGACCATGTTTACCGGATAGGAGAGTTGTCTTTGAAAATCGTTGTTCATCAGACAGGAATAGATTTTGGATTTATGATTTCACCTTCTTATCAAGCTTTTTAGATTTTATATATATATGTAAGATTTGCATGGAGTTTGATCTCTGCTTTGTTCCGCCTGCAAGTAGTTTAAGATGAACTGTAGTTCAGCTTATTATGTATTTGCTTTATGTTTGCATATTATGTACAATATTGTTTACCAATTCCACCTCAGTTTATCTCATATAGAATAAGGGTCATCTCAGACTGTCATTCTAGTTCTACTGTTGCCTTATTGTATCTTGTTGCAGCGTTACAATGTTTTGTAACTGCAGTTTAGCACTACTTGTTATATGTATGAATGAGTGTTTTATGTTTAAAACAGCAAATTATTTGTTTTTTCAGAGTTAACCAAGGTACTAGGGTTAGTTGAACCTTTATGCACCATTGATTATGTGTTTTTTTAATGATTCAGTGTATGTATTAATAGTTTATGTACTTCTTTGCTATGCACTTTTTTTGGCTGCGAGTTGTCATCTTGATTGGTTGATCCTCACTTGTGATTAGGCTTACAGCTGGAGAAGGGGTGGTAACAAGATAGAGGTCTTATCCCCCTTGTTTTGCTATCAGCCTGTAGTGTAGTCTTTATGCAGCTCAAGACATCTGTTGTTCCCCAGGTCAGCCCAGTTGTGGACTAGGGAATCTCTGGTCTGTCCTTCCTGGGATATCCATAATTGTGAGCTCAGGACTCCTCCTCCTGTGTCTCACATGACACTATTTCACAGAGCTCTGATTAGGCAGCACTTAACTAGCTCTCTGCTGGATTTTCTTCAACAGGGATAAGTCCCTGTTACAATGTCCATTTTCTATTTGGATTCGTATTGAAGAATGAATTCATGATGTAGAAGTTTACACATACTTCGAAATTCTACCAGTCTAACATCATACTTACCAATTGATACTTTGTCTTTCCACAGGACACCAATCTTTGCATTGAAATCTCCCATAATGATCTTAAGGTGATAATTTCCTTTGTTGTTAAATAGGTTGATTTCATGGTAGAAGTCATCCACTTCTTTGTCTGTGGAGCATACACTTGGGTTAATTGAAGCCTGTATCTCTTTGTGAACTAAATAACGATTCTGGCTGCTCTTTCTGGTGAGCTTTCATATAGTACTATGTTGTTTTTCCATCTCTTGTTAATGATTCTTAGCTCCTTCTACCTTAATGTATTTTTTTCTGGACAATGTCAACCCCTAGACAATCTAACCTCTGCAGAATTAGTGCCATTGCTTTTTCGCGTATCCGATATTTGGGTGTTGAGGCCTTACTTGTCATGCCGACCATATTTGCATGTTGGCAAATACCGTTCCCATTTTAGCCAGGTATATTGTTCAAGCTTTCATAGTATGGTTGAACCAACCAGCACAAGTGCCACTACACATCTTTCTGAACACCCGTTGTCACCTTCCTGCCACTTTGAGGCAGTGAGATATATACACACATTAAAACTATAAATTGAGGGTCACTTCTCACTTGAACTCGATCTCCCCCGGTGACGTCGGGAGAAAATAATCTGTCATTGTTGGTCAGGTGAAAGAGATGGGACCCTCAAATAATATTTTAACAACGGTTTAAATGTAAAAAAAAAGTCATTATATGTCCCTTCTTCACCCCTTGAGTTCTGATCTCTCCTGTGGCTTGGGGGGGGGGGGGAGAGAACAGATAAGTCATCATTGGGGGGTCATGGAGGGAGAAGGGACCCTGTTTTAATATTTGAACTATTTGCCACCCTCAACACTGGTACAGAAGGTATATATATATATATGAAAAAAACAAAAAAGATGAGCGCACACTCCTATTAGTATATAATAAAATTTAATATAATATAATTCAGACATATAATATATATAACCACTGGAAGTGGGAAAAAGATAAACAATGAAATAAAATAAAAACAGTACAATGGATTTAAAAGTTAGATCACGTAATTGCTTTTGGAGCTAAGTACCTCTGTCTAACAGCTGAGTCTTAAACTCCTTCGTGTCCGTTTTGACTCTTAGAGGCGGATACTTTAAGGTCCACACATTCCTACACCATTATAGGTCACACTTAGTACTCCACTGTACACAGTACCAAACACAATAGATATTTATTAACATGTAGTGAGTTTTATATCTATATACTGTATGGAGGTTTTACCATCCACTTAGATTCCTTATGACAGTACCAGAAAATATGCTATAGTGCTGAGTGCTTTTTGTTGTTAGAGACATAGGCAGCGGTTTGCTGTCTGGTTCATGCTGGCATATACTTGCCTTAATTATGTGGAACGTAACTTCTGTATTAATTAGTAATGTACAACATTAGTATTGAGTGATCCTAGCGCATATACACTGGCGACACACTTTATTCGAGCTCGGCTAGTCCCACGAATTCGGGTATACCCGGGTGTATTGAGGTTTGTGACTGTTTTCTGCCCGAGTGCATTGAGGTATTTTCCAAGCAGGGATTGAAGCATTTTATTCCCGCTGGCTGCAATACTGCACAGTATATATATATATATATACTGCATTACAATTCATGAATTTATGCCATCTGGTAGACACGCGAAGCATTGCAGCCTATTAAATCCTAATCATTATCATTTAACAGATCAGCCGCCCGTCAGCCAGGCATGAACCCAGGCTGGGAAGGCAAACGTAACGGGGCTTGTCAGAGGTGAGGAGCGGCGCATTCCAGGTATCTGCCAGGTACATACTGGGTATTTGCTCGAATAAAGTGTGTCGGTGCAGTACACGTAGAAGCAGGGATCGACATAATTCAATAACATGGTTTTAACTATGACGGGCTCACAATAGGTTAAGACATTGGTAAATTGTTGAGCTACAATGTCATAGTTGCACCGCCCTTCTTCTCCGTGATTGGCCTGAATAGGTGAACACACCCTCTACAATGCGGATAATAAGTCAAGGGAATGATCAGGTATCACTCCCAATACCTTGACAAAGTGCTACACACTGAGATTTCAAATCATCACTCTATATTTGTTTTTTGATAGTATAGGCAGTCCTCGGTTATCCGACACAATGCGTTACTCAAAATGGCGTTGGATAGCGAAACGTTGTAAAGCGAAACACGTTTTCCCATAGGAACAATGTTTAAATGAAAGGTTCCGTTCCTAAAGGCATTTTTAATGCTAAAATACACAAAATATTTTACACAGGTAATTAAATATGTAGCACACACATAAATTATATAGTGCATATACCGTATTATATATATAATATAACATAATATATAATATAATATAAAAATATAATATATTATATAGTATAATATAGTATAATATATATATTATGTACACATAAACAACTTTGCAAAGCGTCGTAAGAGCGTTGTATAAGCCGTTTTGGTGTTGTAAAAATGAACATAGATATGCACTGCATAGCGTTGGATAAGCCATTCGTTGTAAAGCGAAGCATTGTAAAACGAGGACTGCCTGTACTGTATGTGAAAATAGTATCACCAATGATGTTGTTGCTTGCTACAGTTTAACTTTTGCACAGGAACATTCTACACTGTGTAATTGGAGAATATGTATTGACTGTAGTAATTATGATACTACAGGTATCTGTGTAGCAACATCGTGTGATATTTGTACCAGTGGCAAACAGCACTTAGATCGTCAGTAGCATTAAAGTGACTAATGGTGCAATTACCAAACATTGGATTGTGTGCACATATACACCATTAGACTCTACATTTAGGGCTGTAATAGGGATATCACAAATATCTCCTGAGATTTACATCAAATTTCTCGGTAGGTGCCTTCTTATGACACATAAGTGGCATTAATCAGAGTATACATCTGTATGATGATATAAATAGATGGTATTTGGATTTATCTTCCTTCACAATGTCCCTTTGCATATTCAAAGGATAGAGACATGCTCTGAGAATAGTGGCTTTATAGCCATCTCCACTCAAGTGATTTCTCCCTGTTATTTTTATGGAATATACAGTATGTGGTCCATTGTATAGATGTTAAATAAAAGATTTTATTAGTATTAGTGAGTGGCTATATAGGGATTATACCCGAGGATTGAATACTTCCCAGCCCTCAACTGGTCATAGTGAGTGCACACAGGTTTCTTTTCGTTGCTCTGCCAACCCCCTTTCTCTTTGCATTTTCTACTCCCGTATGCACCCGATCGATATACTTTACAATACTTTACAAACTTTGCAACTTTACAATAGGAGAGCGGTAGTATCTCTATTTACGTAATCTCTCTCCAGAAGGAATTGGATAGATTGGAAACTTGGGCAGATAAATGGCAGATGAGGTTTAATACAGATAAATGTAAGGTTATAGTGGCGGCCGCCCTGAGTCTAAAGCGGCCGCCACCGCGGGTATTTTTAAACCCCGTGCAGACGCGGGCTTTTTTTTTTTTTCAGCGCCGCAGGCGCTTCCATTGTTCAGCGCCATTAGCGCTGAACGGAGAAACAGCCGGCGCGCAGCCGCGAGATGTGGCTGGCGCGCGGCCTAGTTCGGCAGCTAAATAAAAAGGCCCGAACAATTGCGGTTAAGCCGCAACAGTATGCATTTAGGAAACAAGAATAAACAGACGACTTACAAATTAAATGGGGATAAATTAGGTAAATCCTTGATGGAGAAGGATTTTGGAGTGCTTGTAGACAGCAGGTTTACTGTAGCAATAGTGCCCAAAGTCATACAGTAGCAGCAAAGGAAACAAGATCATATCTTACATTAAACGGGCAATGGATGGAAGTGAAGTAAACATAATTATGCCCCTTTATAAAGCATTAGTAAGATAGTAATACCACACCTTGAATATGGAATACACATTTGGGCACCAATGAAAAGACATTATGGAACTGGAGAGAGTGCAGAGAAGAGCCACCAAATTAATAATGGGGTAGGGTAATCTTTTTTATGAGGAAAGTCTTGCTAAATTAGATTTACTTACATTAGAAAAGAGGCGTCTAAAAGGGGATATGATAACTATATATAAATATATTCGGGGACAGTACAAGGGCCTTTCAAAAGAACTTGGAGGAAAGGAGATTTCGCCAGCAACAAAGGAAAGGGTTCTTTACAATAAGGGCAGTTAACATGTGGAATTCATTATCCATGGAGACTGTGATGGCAGATACAATAGATTTGTTCAAAAAATGGTTGGACATCTTTTTAGAAAGGAAAGGTATCTGTCATCTAAATTTAGCATAGGTTGAACTTGACCAACGCATGCCTTTTTCCAACCTCATCTACTACTGTATGTAACTATTTTAACCATGCATCTTTTTTACTAGTTTGTTTTTGTGTCTCCATTTGTACCTACTCTTTGATGAAAAAAAGAGAAAATAGATATTTGCATCAGATATTCCACTTTCAACTAATAATTTTAGGTTAAACTTTAGAGTGCCGGGCAGGGACACCGGCATGAGTGTAGTACCAGGACATGACTCCTGGGCCAAGCTGGCCAAAGCTGAAAGTTCAGGCCCAACGTCCATGTTGGGCTGCCGAGACATCCATGTGCAACAGTGTCCTAGGTGCCCTCCATTATGGGGCTCTTCATCAGAGGCCTGCCTCTGGTACAATTATTTAGGGGGTGAGTAGTGAGAGAGAGGGTTGCATGAGTGAGAGATGAGTGAGTGAGGGGTAAAAGGGAGAGATATGAAAGGGAGAAGGGTGAGAGAGAGGGCTGGGTTTGTGAGAGGGGGTGATACAGGGCTGAGCGGGAGAGAGAGAGGGCTGAGTGGAAGAAGGCTGTGTGGCAGAGGGATGAGCGTGAGAGGGCTAAGCGGGAGAGGTCTGAGCGGGAGAGGTCTGAGCTGGAGAGGGCTGAGTGGGAGAGGGCTGAGTGGGAGAGGGCTGAGTGGAAGAGGGTTGAGCAGTAAAGGGTTGAGCAGTAAAGAGTTGAGTGGAAGACGGCTGAGTATGAGTGGGAGAGGGCTGAGCGGGAGAGGGCTGAGCAGAAAAGGGTTGAGCAGTAAAGGGTTGAGCGGAAGAGGGCTGAGCATGAGCGGAAGAGGGCTGAGCGGAAGAGAGCTGAGCGGGAGAGGGCTGAGTGAGAGATGGGGAGATATTGGGGGGGATTGAGGAGAGAGACAAAAGAGAAAGGGGGGTGTGAAAGAGAGGGGGGACGTGCAGGGTCGCTGAAAAGGGGGGGGGGGGTGGACTCTAGTCCTGGGCCCCCGGAAAGCTGCTGGCAGCCCTGGTGCTGGGGAGTCCGGGTCATGTGATCACTCCAGGAGAGATCGCATGACACGACCAAGCCTCACATGCTACAAATAGAATTGGAGAGGGCTTCACTTTCATTTCGATTGTGCTGGTTACTCCATCACATCAGCCCATTGAACATGAGAAAGTGCCTAGGATGTACCTGGTACGTGCAAGGGCCTTTTGATGGGCCAGGGCACAGGCTGTAGCAGGTTCGTCATTAGGGCACTGCAAAGTTAAACCTCAAGCAGAAATCTATCAATTAATACATTGCTCAATTTCAATGTCTATTTCCAAATTTTATAGTTTCTGTTTTATTTACATATATTTCAAAAACGTGCAACGTTGTCAGTTTTATACGATGTGCTGGATATACTGTACCAAAATAAAAAAAGACTAGGGAATATAACAGTTATTGAAAACAAAATGTTGTACTCTAAATCAGCCAAATGCCACCAGGACCCAGACAACAGTTAAATGTCACGAAAAAAAATGCGCCTGTGCTATTTCATTTTCTCATTGTTGAAACAGCAGAAATACCCACTCAGCCAATTGTTAGGTCTAAGGTGTTTTTTTTAGATCACAAACACCTCACACAGGAAGAAGATTTAGGAATGTTTTTAATGTCTGACTACCAGTAATTGCATGGAGCCAGAATACAGTGAATGCCTTTCTCCAAAGTACTATAGATCTACCTCTTCTGACACTTAGCTAAACATGACAGAGCAGGTAGCTTTGCAGCTTTGATGGTGTGTTATATATCTCAGATATTTTTAGAGAAGTGTCAGGATCTTTGTTGTTTATTGCACTAGCAGAGTTGTTATACTTTTAACTTTTCTTTGTAGGTCTTTTCTAAATACTATATCTGCCCAATGTTTCCTTGATGATACAGCTAGTCTAACTGGTAGTGTATGTGCTTAGTACATACAGTATTAATCAAGGTGTTACATTCACAATCATCTTTACAATCACGTAAAAACACCAACCAGTTAAGCATGTACAGTCTTCATTGCACATATTAAATCATGCGTCCACCAACTATTATTGCTGGTGGACCCACATTTTTGCTTATGCTAATGCTGATGATAAATACAGTACTGCATCTAAATATTTAAACAACAGTAAATACTTAATGAGTAACTTTAATATTAAGCCGGTCATCGTGTGGCTCGTTTCAGAGAACATAAAAGTACACAATCTTTCCAAAGTGCAGACATAATGCAATATTTGAATGTACTGAAGTATTTTTTTTCTTAGTCACAATTAACAATTTAAAAACTGTAAGAACTTTTTTTTTAAAATGCAAGAATTTTATTGCGATTTAGTAATTAAATGGATAATTGCTATTTTCACAACATATGCAAGATTTAATACATTCTGCCACACATTTCTTCTAAGTTGACAAAAATCATCCATTACCTTAGCACACATACTGTATAAAAGACAGTGTAGGGTTTGCAACACTATCGCTCAGCCACTAAAACATTCAAAGCAGTAGTCAAAACAATTTGGGAATGTGAATTTTCTTAAAACCTTACCGAAACCGGAGGGTACTCAGAGGGGAACCAACCACGCTAATTGCAGCTCCGGGCCCCTCCAAAGAAAAATAATTGATTCTGGAGAGGTTGCTGCTTGAAACATCTGATAATGTAAATGTTTATAATCTATTTTTAAATGGTTTTCCACATTTTAAAACAAAGAATCTACTTGATTAGTTTCACATACTGTACTTTCCTTTGAAATGCAATGTACTGTAGTTTACACTGCCTGATCAGTGCAAGGAAGCTAGTGTGGACATGGTTACATCATTCATGTTGTCAGGGGGCATTTTCATGATTTAATGCTTAAAGGGGCAATCCCTCCAAGGATCAAACGTGAACTAATGGCATTGACATATTTAAGAGGTTATATCTGTTGATTGGTGCCTTTTTTTACCTAAATCTGACACAAGTATTTTTAAATAATTTTAGTTTGTTTGTAAACACGGTGAGATGAGACTTGGGAGGTTTTTTTTTTATTTCCAATGGCTGTTCCCTTTTGGGTGAGGTCAATGTGTAATTAGCAAGTGCTTGTTCAGCCAGAGTCCCCTATTTCCTTAACGATATTGGCTAATAATAACAGGGTGGGCTAAGGGTAAAGAAAACATGTGTCTGACAAACACTTCCCCGTTCAGGACCCCCTTAGAAATACGATTTCTAATTACCGGTTTAGCCCAATTATAAAGCGATATTTTTTTCATTATAGTTAAGTTGAAAAGTACATACTCGCATAATAACTGGACCACGCCCACTTTGCAAGCCAATCAGCAGTCGGATGTATGAGGTAGGAGGGTAAAACAGAGGAAGCTCCACCTAGGAGGCAGAGGCAGCCATGTTGCTTGTGGTAGGAAGCTCAAACCTTGTTTCTTTCCAGCTACTACTGAAACTAGGGGGTCACCTTATATTTAGGGTCGCTATAATCAGGCAAATACGGTAATTTCCAGAGAAACTAAATAAGCCAAATATTTGCTTCTGCATGGTTAGATTAGTTTAAGGAAAACACACTGACTGGCTACATAAGATGCACCTTTAAAATGTTTTTGTTGATCAAAGTTGAATGTTTACCAACATAAATTGCTTTTCTCATTCCTACATTGTGAGTAAATGCTGACAGCTAAAACCCTACTCTAGAAAAAGTCATGAATAATATTTAGGATGATTGCTACTTTTTCTAAATCAGAATAGGCAACCAAAGAACGTGTGTATCAGATTAAGAGGAAATTAGGATGCTATGTTCTAAATTGCATTGACTTGAATGGAACTTTCCTTGCGTTAGTGCCCAATAGGCACTTACACTCTTTACATCATATCCCCCTTAACATAGTCCGAATATTGCTATGATATACTATTCACTGAAAAATATTTGAAAATGGCCTTGAGTATTCTAAAAAGGGATTCTTCAATTTCAAGTCATTTTCTCACACTCATCGTGAGATTGCTAACTATACTGTGCATGGGCAAAACAGACCCAACTTTAGAAGAAGAAAAAATTGAGAACTTTGCAAAGGTGGCAAATAATACATGTTGCCCAATGATTACATTTTGCCTTAACATTGTTGATGTCTTGGTGAATTTTGGAAACATGTTAAGTGCATTGTTTTCAGTGATTTTCACAATGCTTTGGCAACATTTTTTACTGCAGCAAAACATATTTAAGTAATAATCCCCGAAGAACAGGGCATTACTGGCCAGTAATGCCCTGTTCTGAGGGGATTATTACTATTATAGGCTAAATGTAGACTTTTTTCATAAATAATAGACACTTTTGTATAGTTAAATAGATTTTTTTATTAAACTAAAATGGTAAATACATGAAACCACCTATATATACGCTTACATTGCAGATATCTATATCACACACTGCCGTCCCTCTGTGTACACACAAACACACACACAGCAGCTCAACACACATAAACTGCTGCTACACACACACACACACACACACACACACCAGCTCTACACACACACAAAATGCTGCTACACATACAACAGCACAACACAACACACACACACTGCAGCCACAATAAAAAATGCAGCCACTTACTAAACTTTGCACTCCCCCCTACCTCTACAGACAACACAGCACAACACAGCACCTCTACACACACACCACACAACACTACAGCTCTATACACAACACAGCACCTCTACACACACAACATACATACACACACACACAACACTGCACCTCTATACACAGCACCTCTACACACAACACAGCACCTCTACAGTACACACACATGCTACACCCATAAACACTGCTGCTGACACACACCACCTCTACACAGATATACAACAGCACAGCACACACACACTGCTACTGACACACACAAACTGCAGCCACAAAGAAACTGCAGACAGCCACTTACTTATTTGCTTTGCAGACTCCCCCCCCTCCCCCCCTCCCCCTCCAATTCAACTGAATCTGCTCAGAAAATCTCAGTCAGCTCGGGAGGGGGAGGAGTCAACCCGTGGCTGATACGTTCTGACCAATCCCCTGCCCTGTCTCAGAGCTGTTACTTCAATCAGACGAATCCCCTGCCCTGTCTCAGCTGTTCTGAAAGCTGATTGGCTGGAAATAAACACATTGAAAGCTACACATTCTGCTGCTTAAATTCCGGGCATTACTGATTGGATAATGCCCGGAATTTTAACCAATCAGAGAGCAGGGTTTTCAATAATGCCCTGAATTTTATTGCTTTAGCCTATAATCTTTGTTAAAGAGAAAACAAAATGCAAGGAAAGCTTTTAGTACTTAGAAATGTAATATAAATTCTTACAAGCTTTTTGCTTTTGTATGAATTTCTTAATAGTTATTCGCATTAACATTAGAAAAAATGGGACAACATTGAACATCTGCACTGCTAACAATCAGAAGTCCCTCCTTAATACTGTTCTGAAACAGTTTCTTTTGAAGAGCACATTTAGAATCTCAAGGAGACTGTTTGTTTGCTCTGTCTAACTAAGTGAAGTACATTTCTGGCACTGGTAACCCCCTCCCTGAGCGGTGTACTTTACAGTAGGTTACTTGTAGAAGCTATGTAAGCACCATGCAGTTTGTACCTATAGGATAATTATCTAGTGCTTACCAAACTCATGCAATATTTGGGGTTTTTTTGCCAGCAAGAGTTGACATAAGCTGTCAAGATGCTTCATTTAAGTGGCTATCACGGGAAATGTTTATTTCATGATGGTCTGTAAAATCATTGCATTATGATCTGTGGTTTCTTTTTAAGTTTGATCTCTTACAATAGATCAGCACTTTGGAATTATTTCCTAAGAAGTACTATACAAAAGAGTGAGATGCACATGTTGTTTATAGCATATACAGTATGAAGCTGACTGAGAAATACTGGCACAATTATTTCTAGAGCCACAGTTAACATACAATAGAGCAGATATATCAAGTCATAAGGGGTGTAGGTATGGAGCTATATATCTTAACCATACTGTATGTATCAAAGAAAAAAATTATATTGCAATCAATAGGATTTTTTTCTTTGCCCCAGGCTTGCACTACCTTTCTTTTGATACATATTCCCAAACATCTGCCTAAAATATTATGTCAGTGTTTAAATATTGTGTATATTATAGTTACATAGTTACATAGTAGATGAGGTTGAAAAAAGACATGCGTCCATCAATTTACACTTGGAGACCCACTGTTAAAATCCTATCTTCCCATATTTTGATCCCACAGAGAAAATACATTTTAGATGACTGAATTCTTCTTTCATGTGAAATACTCATTGCGTTCTCATGCCTGACCTAATATGCAATATATTCATGTTCTTTCTTTGCTAAATGCAAGATGTCTATTTATTTTGTTATTGTAGCTGTTGAGTCATGATAATGCATGTGCTCCTTGTGCACTAGGGAAGACAATGAGTCACAGTAATAATATATTTCTGTTGAACAAGGTGAATGAAAAATATGCAGGGGCCTGAAATGGACTAAATGGATCATTGGACATGTTTCAAAAATCAAACATAATTTTAAAAGAATAATCTATTTGAGTGAATTTTATGTCCTTAAGCCATGATGGACAACCTATGTTGCAAAGTGAATAGGTTCTGCATCTCTATAGTGTCTATTCATTAAAGTGTGAGAATGGATGGTAAAGTAAATGTCAAAATCCTTTAAAAATACATATTAATTAAATACTTCTTTTAATAGTGATATCATGTTGGCTTATCAAATCCATGCAGTGTTCAGAACAAAATAAACAGTGCAGCATTCACTAAAATCATTGTATAAATGTAAACAACATTACTAGTTTCCTAAAGCAGCCCCACTCTAACTAGCCCCCCCCCTCTTTTTTTCCTCGGTTCCACAAGTGTTACTGAACTTCAATATTTTCACTTACTGGTGAAGTCACTGGCATAACTACCTAGTTTAAGTGAGAATTAAATGGCCATTCAAAAAGGGAAGCCACAACAAATGATCCAGCGAATTCCTATTCACCTGAGATGTGGTGGCAACTTTCAATCTCCTTTAGTAAGATTTGGCTGCCTCAAGATGTAGCCATTACGTCATGGGATTTAACACTCTAGGTGCCCCATGAGGTAGTAACTACGTTATGGGATCTAACATTCTAGGTGCCCATGAGGTAGAGTGCTAGTTTTCTAAGGGAGATTTAGTCCTACGCTCCTATGGAGCCCCTCTGGATACAGTTGCCAGAGGCTCCATTGCACTCTGGTATCGCAGTCCCTCTGGCGCCCAAGAGTTTAAGGCTATAGAAAACAAAATACTTCAATATGCATGTAATGTTTGGATAATCTTTTGAGTTATGTCAACAAATAATATATATATAGACAATTTAGATTACACACCACTTGGATTGATCAATAAAGAGATTCCTTGCCCAGTATATACGTTATTTAAAACAAAACCTTTAAACTATCACCATACAGTTGCAGAACAGATATAACCCAAATATTGAAGAGAGCATAAAGAGATTGTAAATAGTGCGTTTACATTAATTTAGTTGCCTCATCAACAACTAAATGATTAAGAATTAACAAACATTTTCACAGACTAATAAGCACAAAATTTGAATGATATGCAAATTTGGTATTTAATTAAGCAAATCTCAAAATATTAAGTATTCTCATTCTTTCAATAACTTGCAAGATAGGAATTAACTGTTAAATCCTACAATTTTTTCATGTTTACCTTAGGCTTGGGAAACGTAATAATTTGCCTATATATAATGGGAGAATAATGTACAAAGGTAAAGGTGCAGTCTCACATATGAATACATTAACTAATGTCTGGAATATGTTTAATAGGTTAAAGCTTGGTCATTGATGACTTTGTAAAATATTTTTCTTTACATTTTAAAAAAAACATTTCATTGAAACAGGGCTTTATTGGTTTATCTTAACCTTGGCAATGTTTACAGTGTAAACTTTGAAAAATGTATGTTAAAACTATTAAGGTAAGGGTTTGTTTTTTTCAATTGTGTAGTTTTGAGGTTTTTATGGGGTGCAAAAATAAGAAAGGGGGACAAGCATGGGGAAAAGAACATAAATTATAATATTCTTGCCACATAGCATGATAACAGAACATTCTTAATTATATTTTGCTTTAATCCCTGCAGTCAAACGAAAAGGGCAAGGATGGACAGACTAAAGGAAAAGAAGAAGAGATGGAAAAAAAATATGAGGGGGGGTGGGTGGAAGAGAAAGGAGGAGAGGGAGAAAGGTGAGGGCACAGGTTGACCCTTCCAACCCCTGCGTCTTTGTCTTTGGTCCGGAATGGGTTATAACCTGCCCTACCCTCTTTTGTCAACCACGGCTCCCAGATGAATTTTAGAACCAACAAAAGTGCAGGATATGCTGACTACACTGTATCCCTTTCAGTCTGCACTCAAAGTGTGAATGTATAATCATGACTAAAATAGTCAGGGAGTATCAATATTCCCATAAATAGGGTATTAAGTTAATTCCGTCAGGATGACACTGTAGAATAAGTACTAGATAGTAACAAAATAATAACATGTTATTGATACATTCACAACAATGACGCAAGTGCAATAAACTTATATACAGTGATATTAAAAGTCCCCAAGGTAGGACTGCTCTGTGTTAACAAATAGCTATGTAGGTGTAATCAATGACAATCATATGACATCCAAATTAGCCTATTAAACAAGCTATAGGGTACTGTTGAATATTAGGTCACTATACTATTGAACCTGTACACTCTCAGTTAAAAGTAGACTCAAAATAGTCAGAGAAAGTACAGTACATTCGCTGAAGGATACTAATAAGGTCCAATTGGGTTCACTGGTATCATACACTAGCAGATGACAATGTCCAAATAAGCTGTTGTTTCAGCCTCTCAAATGGCCAAGTCAGATATATACAATAGATTTTATTGAGTTATCTGCTATGCCATTATTAGATGGTCTGTAAGTTTGATCAGACTCATAAATAGCATGATGAAGATGGTAATACACCTCACAATAACCACATAGAATATGTCATTGCTAAACCTAAAATGAGGTCGCCATTCAAGGTAATCAATATCAATATATGTGAGAACCCATAAAAGTATTTAAATTGTTGCTTTTGCAAATACACTTGGTATCTAATGAATCCAGCAGTAGTGTATACAAACTGCTACATGCATGTCGTCACGCATTCAATGAGCACCGCCTGTTTAATTAGGATACGACCGTTATGGTAACAATTGTAGCACCAAAAGCAGGCAAAGCAGATTGCATATACAACAGTACTAAATGCTCATGTCAATTAGGTAAAGCACATGAAGCATTGGAAGCCTCCAAGTGGAACAGGATGCATGAGCATCAACACTATACAACTGCGTCCTTGTAGTGAAACTCCGGGAGCCTCCGAGAATCGAGCCTCCTCCAGTACTGATGCCACCGTCGTGGTGTCTTAAAACCCTACGCACGTTTTGTGTGCTGACACACACTTCTTCGGGGGGAGAGGAATCAAGGTACGTAGCAAGAGCGTGATGTTAATATACGTATTCTAGTAGGCGTGTCAATTAAATTGCACCTATCCTGATAATCTTCAGGTAGATGTGTGTCCATGCTTAATTAGTCACCAGCTGATCACGTTGATCGGACAAGTTAAAAATAGTAGTATACTGGAGATAGCCTATTCTAGTGACAGCTAATGTTAAACAACCATGTAACATAGTCTGTTACCTTGTGACTTAGTTTCATGTGTCTTCACAAATAAATGTTGTAGCTGCTACTACACTATGTTGCTACTTGACTGAATGAATAAATTAATATAGCTTAACAAGTCCTACTAATTGAGAAGGAACACCGAAGAATCCAAGTTTGGCTAACTAGAAAGTTTGAGTACTAAGATGTTTCTATAAATGGTAACAGAGAACTTATTTCTATACATATTACCGAACTGGGTGTGGATGTACATGCATTCACATAGATATTCTAACATTTACGTGTTAATGTAGTAAATTCCATAGGATACTAATTCGCTATCCTGTACTCATAGTAGTCTATGTTACATGGTTGTTTTAACATTACTGTAGCTGTCACTAGAATAGGCTATCTCCAGTATACTACTATTTTTAACTTGTCCGATCAACGTGATCAGCTGGTAACTAATTAAGCATGGACACGCATCTACCTGAAGATTATCAGGATAGGTGCAATTTAATTGATATGACTACTAGAATACATACTGTATATTAACATCACGCTCTTGCTACGTACCTTGACTCCTCCTGCCCTGAAGAAGTGTGCACCAGCACACGAAACATGCATAGGGTTTTAGGACACCACGACGGTGGCACCACTACAGGAGGCGACTTGATTCTCGGAGGCTCCCGGAGTTTCATTACAAGGACTTGGTTGTATAGCATTGATGCTCATGTATCCTGTTCCACTTGGACGCTTCCAACGCTTCATGTGCTTTACCTAATTGACATGAGCATTTAGTACTGTTGTATATGCAATCAGCTTTGCCTGCTTTTGGTGCTACAATTATTACCATAATAGTCGTATCCTAATTAAACAGGTGGTGCTCATTGTATGTGTGATGACACATGTATTGCGGTTTGTATACACTACTGCTGGATTCATTAGAGACCAAGGGCCTCATGCAGAGAGCAGCGCTAACAGGGAAAGCGGCATGTTTTGCCGAAATCTGCCTTTAGAAAGGCAGATAATGGCGAGTTTTAAAAAAAGCGCCATTTTTTTTTTCTGAAACTCGCCGCATGGCTGGAGAGAACCTAAATCTCTCCAGTGTTGAAAACGGCCGTATTCAGAGAGCCGCGAACGCCATCTAGTGGCTGTTCGCGCCAAAGAAATGGCGCGATTTTCAACATTTTGCTTCGCCAGCAAGAAGCTGGCGCTCGGCGGCCGGTGGGGGAGAAAAAAAAAAACGCGATTTTTTTCCCACTAGTTTCAACAGCGCTCATATCGCTGGTTGAAACTCTCCATATGCAGACAGGATTCTAAATGCAGTTTTATGCCCTTTCTGCATATGGAGAAAAATACTCTCCATTAAAGCTACATTTTATTCCCCTCTCCAATTTTAAATAGCGCTGCTCTCTGCATGAGGCCCCAAGTGTTCTTAAAAAAGCAATGATTTTAAATACTATTATGGGCACTCACTAATATTGATATTGATTACCTTGTATGGCAACCTCATTTTAGGTTTAGCTATTACATATTCAATGTGGTTATTGTGAGGTGTATTACCATCTTCATCGTGCTATTTATGAGTCTGATCAAACTTACAGACCATCTAATAATGGCATAGCAGATAACTCAATAAACTGTATTGTATACAGTATGTCTGACTTGGCCATTTGAGAGGTTGTAACAACTTATTTGGACATTGTCATCTGCTAGTGTATGATACGAGTGAACCCAATTGGACCTTATTAGTATCCTTCAGCTAATGTAATTTCTGTGACTATTTTGAGTCTACATTTAACTGAGAGTGTTCAATAGTATTGTGACCTAGTATTCAACAGAACCCTATAGCTTGTTTAATAGGCTAATTTGGATGTCATATGATTGTCATTGATTCCACCTACATACTGTAGCTATTTGTTAACACAGAGCCATCCTACCTTGGGGACTTTTAATATCACTGTATATAAGTTTTTTGCCCTTGCGTCGTTGTTATGCATTTATCAATAAAGTGTTATTATTTTGTTACTATCTAGTACTTATTCTACATTGTCATCCTGAGGGAATTAACTTAATACCCTATTTATGGGAATATTGATACTCCCTGACTATTTTAGTCATGATTATACATTCACACTTTGAGTGCAGACTGAATGGGATACAGTGTAGTCAGACTATCCTGCATTTTTGTTGGCTCTATGGGCCTCATTCAGAAAAAGTTCATAAAAAAAATCACCGGACCATTTAAATCACCCTTTTTATGAGCGTTGCTATCATGGTATTCAGAAAGCCTTCATTACCTGTCATAGCAAAATTCACAAAACGGGTGATAAGCCGGTGATCTGATGAACGACCCTCTATAAAGGCCTTACCCAGAGAGTTGTATCTGCTGCAGAGAGAGCTTCTCTGAGAGAGCCGTCTCTCCCTGTGCAAATATCACCCTAAATGTATGTGTATAAATTTTAATTTTGTTAATAGTTTAGATGAGCAGGGGGTCTCCTGAGCTGAACTGCATTGGTTTCAGCCTCAGGGACCCCCTACTTCCCGAGATACAGGCCCCGTTATTGGGTGCCGGTATCTCCTATACATTTTATTCCCATGGTCACGTGACGCGGACATTTAAATGCATAGGAGATACTGGCCCCCCATAATGGGGCCTGTATCTCGGGAAGTAGGGGGTCCCTGAGGCTATCCGCTATGGTAATGATGTTTACTGTAAATGCATTTTTATTGCACAGGATTCATGCCAGGGGTCTCTGGTGCTAATATTAATGGATATCAGCTCCAGAGTTTCCCGGCATCAATCCTATGCAGGAAAAATGCATTTTTTTTCTATGCCCCATCTCGCCGCTTCTCTGCAGGTTTCCAACACCTTTAAGCCAACTTTTTCTGGCGTGAGAATTTTGTGATAAAATCACCATTTTAGAGCGGTCGTCACGGGAGACTCCTGTGGCGGGTAGGATCTCGGTGGCCGTAACAGCACGAACGTAGTAGGGGTCATAAGCAGAGATCAGAGGCAGGCGGCAGATAGCGAAGTCAGGTAACAAGCAGGAGTCCGAGGCAGGCGGCAGGTAGCGAAGTCAGGTAACAAGCAGAGGTCGGCAACGAGGAGACTAGAACAGGACAGGCGGGGCAGGACAGGTCCGGGAGCAGGGACTGAGACCAGGGAGCAGGGACTGAGACCGGGGAGCAGGGACTGAGACCGGGGAGCAAGGAACAACCAGGGACAAGCCAGATTACCAGCAAAGGCCTTTACTAAGAACAGAATCAAATACAGACAGGTACAGGAACAGATCAGGATCAGAGACAGAGGCATATGAATAGGAGTCTGACTTGAAGCAAAGGCAATTGAACCAACCAGGAAGCAGAAGCTATAAAGGACAGAGACAGGAGCAACAAGAAGACAGACAGGCAGACAGAGGAACCCAGAGGAAACAGAAGACAGCAGCACACCCAGTGGACAAAGAAGAACTATGGCTAAGCAGGAGGTCTAGGCGACCCTGACAGCGGTGATAGGCGTTCATAGCCAAATCACTGCTACTAGAATTGCACGAGTTTATGAACATGCCGAAAAGTGGTGATAAGTGGCTTATCACCGCTGCCTCGGTGATATTTTTTATGACCAGTTTTTTTTGAGCAATTCAGTCTTTTATCACCCACTTATCACTGCTTACTGAATAGCAGTAGGCATTTTGGGTGATAAGTGCTTGATAAGTGGCTTATGAACGCTTTCTGAATGAGGCCCTATATGTAGGCCCTATACCTATGCACCTCAGATTACTGTCATTTGGATTTTGGTTGAGCGGTTGGTTACCCAATTGTATATTTATTGCCAATCAGAACACAGGGTTGTTCTTTTCCTACCCACCAGCTCCAAGATAACCCTAAGGACAGCTAAATCGTTTTAAAATAGCCAACTATAGTTATTGCCTTGTTGACACATTTAATATTATAGGAGGCTCTAGGTAAGCCGCGAGGAGGCCTCCCTAAAAGCACCAGTCAGGGCTCTGGAGTCAGAGTAGGGGTCAACATAGAGTTAGCTAAGGTGTAAACGTGTTTTCACAATGTTCCAGCACTGGACCAAATATGGAGGAGAGAACCGTGCTGTCCAAAGTCCTTGTAGCATAATGGGGATGTTGGCACTATTGATCGGTTCTCCACTGAGATCGGAACAGTACAGAACAGGTACATCAACCTGGGTAGCAGGTTCATTTTGATTGCCACTATTCTGCCTATCCAGGAGATCCAGTACCTGTTCCACGCTTCTATATTGATTTTCAGGAGTCGAAGCAATCTGGGATAATTCGCTTTATATAAGGACTGATAAGATCTTGTAAGATAAACCTCTACGTAGGGGAGGGAGAGAGTCTTTTTGCAATGAAAAGTCAAAGTTGACCTTGAGTAGTTTAACTAGGTTCTCTGGTAAATTTATGTTTACGGTCTGTGATTTAATTTGATTGATTTTGAACCCAGAAATCATGCGAAACTGGTCAAGAGTCTGAAACAGGTTGGGCAAGAAGGTAAGTGGCTTGGAAATGGTCAGCTGTATGTCATGTGCAAACAATTTGTTGTTGATATTCCCTATTGGGATGCGAGATATATTGAGGATGCGAGATATATTGGGGTTGCGGGTAGGGCTAGGGGCTCAATTGAAAGTGCGAAAAAGAAAGTGGACAGGCCTGCCTCTTACCATTAGTGATAGATATTGTACCTGAGAGTATCCTGAAGCATTTAATCTTGGTGCTCAGTTTTTGCTATAGCCCCTGTACCCGAGAGTATCCTGAGGCATTTAATCTTGGCACTCAGTTTTTGGAAAAGCCCCTGTACTCCCCTCATAAAGTTAGCCACGAAGCTGAACATTTGGAGCACTTTATATGGATAGGTCAAATCGAATCGGTCAAAAGCCTTTTCGGCATCTAAACACAGTAGCATGGATGGGTTTTAGTATAACAGACTCTATGAATTAAGTTTAATGTCATTCTCACATTGTCCAGGGGGATGTCTGGAGGGGATGAGACCAACCTGGTCATGGTGCACCAAGAACGGCATGAATTAATTTAAATATTTAGTAAAAATCTTTGCATACTTTTTGATATACAATTGTGTGAAAAAGAAAGTACACCCTCATTGAATTCTATGGTTTTACATATCAGGACATAATAACAATCATGTGTTCCTTAGCAGGTCTTAAAATTAGGTAAATACAACCTCAGATGAACAACAGCACATGAGATATTACACGTCTCGTGATTTATTTAACCAAAATAAAGCCAAAAAAGCATTTAAATCAGTTTGAGGTCTGGACTTAGACTGGGCCATTGCAACACCTTGATTTTTTTCTGGTGTGCTTGGGATCATTGTCCTGTTGCATGACCCAATTTCGGCCAAGCTTTAGCTGTCAGACAGATGGCCTCACATATGACTCTAGAATACTTTGGTATAAAGAGAAGTTCATGGTTAACTTAATGACTGCAAGGTTCCCAGGTCCTGTGGCTGCAAAACAAGTACAAATCATCACCCCTCCACCACCGTGCTTGACATTTGGTATGAGGTGTTTGTGCTGATATGCTGTGTTTGGTTTTCGCCAAACGTGGTGCTGTGCATTATGGCCAAACATCTGCCCAAAGGACATTGTTCCAGAAGTCTTGTGGTTTGTTCAGATGCAACTTTGCAAACCTAAGCCGTGCCATGTTCTTTTTAGAGAGAAGAGGCTTTCTCCTGGCAACACTTCCAAACAAACCATACTTGTTCAGTTTTTTCTAATTGTACTGTCATGAACTTTAACATTTAACATGCTAACTGAGGAAACAGAAGGGAAGAAAAAGAACCTCCCAAAGTAGAGCTCCAGAACAAATGAAAAAAACGGCAATCAGTAGTTAACAATGCACATTTCAAATCCACAGTTCCATCCGGTGAATGAACCTATGTTGGCTCCTATTGGGGGTGTTGACCAAAAATATAAATGGGATTATTCAGGGAAGACCGTAGTATAGATCAACCCGACTCCCAACTAATTGGATAAACAATGCCCTGGAGCTGGATCCCAGTGTATAA
>WSYH01009080.1:0-27000 GCA_036426205.1 Ascaphus truei | reverse complement strand
TCCAGCTGGGACAGTATCCTGAATGTTAAGGGCCCCATAGAGGTGTATTGCCATCTGCATTGCTGTAGGAGGCAATCCATTCCCAGGGTTAGGTAGGGACCTGGGGTGGGTTGATCTGTTTTCATTGCCAGGTTTAAGAAGGGACCTGGGGTGGATCTACGTTAGGTGCCATCCCCAGATTTATGTAGGGATCAGGGAGGGATTTACTCTCAATGCAAGAGATTGTGCTTTGTACTTGTCTGATGAAACCCAGTCGTGATTGTCAAGGATTATGCTGCTAATTGTTCTGAATAAACATAAATTACCTCTTCTGTTCACTAAACTCCCTTACACAAGCTGGCACGAACTCACCATCAACCCTGAGATGTACACCCCTTTGAACAGGTCTAAACCCTGTCAACACTCACAGAGACTGTGTTAAGTATTCTATTTTTCCATGTACAACCTATCCCATCTGCCGGATGGGGGGGGGGGGGGAGATAGGGGTGTTACAAATATAACAAACAGCAAAAAACATGAAATAACCAGTCCAGTAGATGGTGTCTCAGTGATGTTAAACGCTACAGGTAGGCTGCTTTCAAGAGGATGAACCACATCCAATGGATTTACCTAAAACGGGAGAAAAGAAAGAAAAAGCGCACACCACACAGCGGAAAATTGTAACATTTAATGCACGGGGAATGGGGGAGGGAAACAAGGTGGGCTTTAAAACAGCATTTGTGATATTCTATCACCACCAACAGTTCTGGTCCGAAATCGCTGTCCTAGTGTGTCGACTCACAGCGTGAGTGCAGACAGACGATCAGCTGGGCACTTTATCCGGAACGCGCACAGTGAGGCAGAAGTGCTGCTGCTGGCTGTATTCAAATCTCGCAGCCTCACTGACGCTCCGACTAGGATCCGGCCTGTTCAAACTCATGCGTGACGACGCAATATCGTAGTCCTTACGCGTTTTGTCACACTTGGGCGACTTCGTCAGAGGATTATGGGACAGAGCTCATACAGTGTTTAAATACCCTGTTATTTAAATACCCAACATCTAGCCAAACACTACAATCATGGATAGGCTACTTTCAAACCAATAGAAAGTACAGCAGTTTGACAGGCAAGGCAACTGATGATATCCGAAAAGCATCAATGCATTAAATAACACTACAAATTAAAATGTACATATTATAAAACTAAAAACCATTACAATAATGCTAGATTCCATTGATCCACATACGTAGCATAGGTTTGACAATATCTTTGCAGAGAAGGTGGACTCAAAGACATAGCTCATAAACGGACAAATATGTCTAGATTAAATTTCATATAATCATTTCATAATTTGATATATATATAGATATATTTATGTCAAAAGGAGTGTTACCGAGCGTGACCAAATGTATGCAACAAAAGACAGAGAATCCCAATGCTACATCCAATATGACAAAATATATAGTAATTAGTATAAAGTTAAATGCTTCAATAATAATATTCTCATAAACAAGGGTCATTTGGTTAAACCCTAAGAGGGCCTGTATCTCGGGAAATAGGGGGTCCCTGAGGGTGAAATCAATGTGTCAGGAGACCCCCTGCTTCCATACACTAGTATTAAAATTAATATTTAAACTGCACTATCGCATGTAAGAGCCGTGCATGGAGACGCAGCGTCCCCATGAAGCTCTTACAGGCAGCAGTTTAAACAATCAGTTGACGATCGATAGGATTTATAGCGCAGCAGCACTTAGAAAAAAACAAGTCGTTCCATGCTGCATTTTTTGATCGAACTTTAAAAAACTTGTTGACCCACACGCGATAAAACAATGCAAAGTCAATCGGCAATGCACTGATTTTATTGAAGTTGAGTGTAATATTCCGTATATGTTCTCAGATTCTGACTGTTAGTGGGCGTATGTTCCGTTCCACATATTGTAGTCCACAAGGGCAATTAATTTAATATATTACCAGTGCACTTTTACAATTTATGAAATTTTTAATTTAAAAATGTATTTGGTTGTATGAGATTCAAAGCAATCAGTTTTTTTCTCTCCCATAGTTACACACTTTGCACCGAGTGCATTTGAAAAATCTGTTAGGTTTCTCACTTGGCCAGTTTTCAGTTTTACAAGTGATATTTTTATTTGCTATATATATTTATACGGTAATGACGAAAAGAATACCTGCAACAGATCCACAGACTGAGGACAATTACAGGAGGACAGACGTTTTGCGGGGTCCGCTTCCTCGGGGGTACGTTGGGGCTGTCCTCCTGTTATTGCCCTCATTCTGCAGTGCCTTACCTCTTGGATGCCGACCGGCTCATTCTGGGATTCTGCCTGACAGGACTGTTTGCTGCTTTGATTCAAGTCCTTTGACGCTGGCTAAGTATATGCCAGTATTTCTCTGGACTGTTTGTGTACATGCTCAACGCTGCTGCTATGATAGGAGATTTTTCCTGCTCCTTTTGTGATTACTGTTGAGCCTGCAGCTCCGAGTAAATCTCTGATGTTTCTGCTTGTGTTGTCTGGCCATGTACACACTTACTTCTTGTGACTTTCTACATGACATTACCATTCTGTCTAGACTTATTTAGATCGGCTGGTACAGTTGGTGAGGGGCACACTGTGCCTTAGGCTGAGTCCCCGCTGGCGCCGAGCGCGCTCATGCTTAGAGCATGAGCGCCGGGTGTCCTGCAACTTGCGGATGCGCGCGTGGGGGGGAGGAGGGGGTGGGGCGCAATTGCGGGCTATTTGAGCAAGCGGGAAAGTATAAAAATGTTATTTACAAAAGCGCAGAGCGTGTGTGCCCACGCATGTGTGTGCGCGCATCACGTGAGCCGGAACTTGCATATATATATGCAAGTAACCGCGCCAAGCGCCGCCCGCTCAGCGAGCACAGCGCCAGCAGGGACTCAGCCTTACACTAATTACACTAATTAGACTTTGTTCCTACAGGGATTCTGTTTCTTTTTTTCAGGGTCAGGGTATTTCCTGTGTATTACTTTAGTGTTTGATACAGAACAGAGTGATTGTTTTCATTATATGTTTTTATGATGTTGTTACTAATAAATGTGATATTTTTTCATGTACATGTTTGAGTGCTCATTAGGGGACTTGTTTTCATATATATTTATACACACACATTTATATATGCATACTGTTTTCATTAGCGTTTTTGTTAAATAACACGTCTGCAACAACTGTATATATAGGTATCTATGTGTATCTGCATGCAACTATCTACTATAGTTGACATCTCCGATGCAAGTTGAAGAAACCACTTAGCATTTTCTGATGCATATGCACGGTATATTGTATTTTTTATATTGATGCACTGGCTCTTTATATTTACAAATGTACTCTTTGAGTAGGAACACCGACAAATGATATATACCCCATATATATACTTCCTGTCTAGCATGTAAGTGGTATGTTTATATATGTATGTTATGGAGGTCTGGCTTTTCCTGTTTTGAATGTGTTTTCATGTAATGTTCATCCATTGAATTTTAGTTTATTTGATTTAATAGTAATTATGTTTAAGGATTTATTTATTTGGGCACACCACCTTACTGCTTCTGGGGACATGTTGGCCTACTTTCTCCTGTAATAACTTGCATTGAAAGAAACCTATTCATATCTAATTAGTGTCATGGGAGCCTATGTACTTATATTATGATGTAAACATTTCAGTGTAAAAGTAATACAAACCTTCATTAAATATGAGTTGTATGTATGAAAATTCATAATTTGTTGTTTTAAATATTTTTTTACGTTAATACATATATTTCTGTTTTAATGTAAATTGTATTTTTCTTAACTTATAACTAAATAGGCAAGTATAACTAATGAGTGTAATATTATAGAATAGCCAAACTGTGAATGTAATATATTTTGTTATACCTATATAAAGAAACATCTGTGCTGCGTTAAATCCATGTTAAATCCATGTTAAATCCATGTTTGGGTTGATGCATAGCAACATAATTCTGCGCTAACACTATCGCGACCTTTTAGGGTTTACTTGGGTAACTTAGAGTATGATCGAAACGCACTTTTTTTTGGTGCACAGAACCATTCTTCCAGAAAATGGTGTGGGGTAGAGCATTTTAACTCACCATCTTTACAAACAATATCTGATTTTTTGAAAAAAATGTCATCAACCTCTTGTAATCCATTAAACAAGTCATTGCCGTTGGTTCATTTTTGTTTTATCCTTTAAAAAAAAAAGAAATTAATGAGGGGAAAGCGTGAAAAAGAGACCTGTGGTTTTGAAAGCTTTGTGCCCATTATAACGTCACAACATATAATGAATCTACGCTTCTCCCGGGCTTAAACAGCTGCTACCATTTCACAGGGCCAATAATGCAACAATTCTGCCATTAAACAAACATGTCTCTGTCCTTGCAGGACCTGCCCTGTTACCTGTGCAAACTGGATGTCACATTTGAAAAAGGTAAACAGACCCATGTGCTCTTTTGTAGATTTCAGTGTTTAACCCATTCTTCTGCCGGGCACAGAGGACTGCAGGCCACCGGCACGAGTGCTTGCAGGTTGCTGTACAGTTTCAGAGTCAAGCAGCTCAATGCTGTATATTGGGGGAAGCAGCATGGGGGATGTGTATCAAAAACGGTGCAATTTACTCCAAACATATTTGGATCTGTGTCAATTTGAGAACCGTTGACCACGAATAAATCTTTCAAATCTTGCATCTTACATTTGGCCCAGATCTGTTCGGAGCAGAGATTAGCGCCACCTAAACCAGACGGATTTATTTGGCACAAAGAGAGAAGATAACTGCACCAGTTGCAAGCGTAATTTTTTCATACATCGCATTATAATATTGTGCTGTCACCTCCCCTAACGTACAACGGCTGCCCAAGACGCCCACGGCGTAAGTGGGACAGTTTGTGGCAAAAATGTGAGCAAATCCCCTTAATACATTGCCAAAGAGTCACACTGCGTTAAATGTATGCTATTTTGGAATGCTCCAGCTTGACCCTTGATATATACATATATATATCGCCCTGTATGTGTGCAATGATAGCTTGGCAATGGTTGTTCACTTTTGACTTCATCCAACAGCCTGTGATGCTTTTGCTCTGTAACTGCGCAGTGTGGACGCAAAAGTCTTTTTTTTATTTTTACTTTATTCAGTTTTTTTGTCTTTAATTTGAGCATAACATAACAGTTACTGACCTAAAAGCCCAGGGGCCTCTTTGGCAGCATGGTCCAAAATATTGAAAGGTTACACAGGCGATACCTCCTCTTGAAACTTGAACAGGAGGATACATCAGCCTTTATATATTGGGTCAGGATTTCCCAGAATGCCCTAGTGTCTGTTTCTCCCGTGCACTGTTTATGTCACCAACTGTGGTGGGGTAGGGGAGAGATTAACATTGGGGACAGTTCTCGGGTGCTGGATCATCAGAGGAGAGTTATCTTCACTTGGACTTGGAATTGGGATCCCCCTCTTTTAATCTGGGATGAGATGTGCCCCCACAAAGTCCCACAATTTGGGGGTATAGTTGGTGAAGACAACTGAAAAACTATCATGGTAAATCCTAGCTTTACAAATTGTAGCAATAAATTCAGCAACTCAAACTAGCTGTCACGGGAGGCCAGGACTTTAAACACTTTTATACCGGGATAATTCACTAGGCAAAACAAGATAGTGGAATAAAATGGAGTTTATCTGGGTAAACCCACGTACACACCATGAATATACAAAATACAGACGAAATACACACTTACTGGGGGTGAAAACTAGGCTCAAATAGGTGTAGGGCGCCTGCTTTGGAAGGCTTACCCTGACTGGGATATCCACCCGGGCTTCCTGGTCCTCTTTTCAGCTAAAAACCTTAGCCGTGACCGCTATGTTCTAAAACGAGAACTTGGACCTCGAGTCTGACTTAGTCTCAGCTAGGCAGGCTTTCTTAGCTCCAAAAATCAAGCCAGCTGCTTTGCTATTTGCAACAGAGCAACTTTCAAAAGCCCGCCGGATTTATTTGGCGCATAGAGAGAAGATAACTGGTTGAATTGTGTCCCCAAATTGCAACTTTCTGTTGCCCTGACCCGGCAGCCATTTTGTTTCCACAAATGTTTTCATGCCTGGTGACAGGTGCAGTGTGTACATGTCATCAAATCTGAGTGCTTCATGTAAAAAAGTCTCAAGAATGAGGATATGCATTGGTTATAATGGGCGGTGTGATTTTGTTTGAATGACGTATTCTCATTGGTTAAAACACTAATGGACAATGCCACAGAACTGAAATAGACAATTAGACTTATTGATGCAAGATTTTCAGATACCTCACTATGTAGCACAAGTCCCTTTGGAATATATCGGACATACTAGAAATACCTACCTCACGTGAGGTAACATATGATCTTCGTGGCACCTATTAGAGGTGTGCAAACCTTCCGTGGTTCGCCTCGCTGCCGTTTCGAGCGAACTTTCGCTCCAAAGGTTCTGGCGAAACCGCTCAAGATGTTCAAAATTAGCTGTTTCCCTTAAAAAAAAAAAAAAAAAGAAGAAGCAAAAGTGATCGAAATTAGTCGAACATACAATGCCCATTGACCTGCTAGCTTTAAGTGAACTTGTTTCAAACTTTTGTGCCAAACCAGATAGGTGAAATTTGCTGACATACGTGGAAAAGTCGCACATCTCTAGTTTCTATATCATGATTAGTGATACCCGAGTACCCGAAATTACCCATACCGTTACCCGGCGGATTTTCAGCTACCCGGAAATTACCCGGACCCGGCAACTGTGAAGAGGGCCCGGCGCCGAGTAATACCCCGTGCCGGGTAATGTCAAGGTAGCTGAAAAATACATAATTACTTACCTGCTGTCAGCGATGGAAGGCGAGGAAGACCCGTGAGGAAGCCCGCGGCGACATCTAGGCAGGTCAGCAGCAGTCCTGTGGTGGTGGCAGCATCAGCAGTGTGTGTTCAGCTGGCGCAGGAGCTGCAGGACTCCATAGCAGTGTGAGCTGGGGAACCATGTGACCGGAGCAGAAGCGTTCCTATTGGACAGGACTGCTGCTGATCTGCCTAGATGTCGCCGCCGTCTTCCTCCACCCCCAGGTAAGTGCCAACCGGGTACCCGGCCGGGTAGATCATGTGATTTTGGCCGGGTACCCGTTACCCGTTTTTTTTTTAAAGTAGGACCCGGTCCAACACTAATCACGATCACAGCAACACTCCTTAATAATGTACATCCTCTACTAACCCCACCAATAGCAATAACTCAATAGATTTTTTACAGTACATGACTTAATGACGGTTAGTGTTAACGTGACTTTAAGTTAGGTTAACGTTAATTGATTTGACAGAGCTTTGTGGATCTTGACCTTTATGTGTTACAATCTCCTGTAGCAGGAGTTAAATGTCATCCTATTTTTAACTGCTGAGAAACACTTTCCCCAGACTGCTGCTGTGAAGGTGGAGAGGACAAACACATCCCGCTGCTGAAAGATGTCTTTGAAGCTTTTCCAGAGACACCGATCAACATAGACATCAAAGTGAACAATGCCGTTCTTGTCAAAAAGGTACCCACTGTTCTTCATTCTCCGTGCTAAGGAATGAGCCGACATTAGAACACTCATGCCATCCTGTCTTTCGTATCATGTCCATAAAGCAGGTAACGGTTTATGTAGAGAGTGTCGCATACAGCCCAGTATGGATTCTGTATCACTAAACATCATCCTGAGACTTTAAGAATCCCTGTGAATAAAGTAATATTCATAGTCAGGTTTCTTATCAACCAAAGGTGCCTCATTAGCTCACATCAAGATTTCCCCAGGGGGAACTAAATATATTTTTTGTACCATATTGTTATTATATATATATACACACACACTACGTTTTAAGTTATGGTGGGTGAAAAAGGCAACAAGAAACCTCCACCGTATTGCATATAGCAAATAAAAAGATCACCTGTGAGCACATTCACATGTCTTAGACAGGTCTGCAACCCTGCCTTTCACCATTATCACCCAGCATACAGCACTTCCACTGTAGCAAGGTAAGTACACTAAAGAAAGAGGGAGGAAGGAGAGCGAGGGTGGGGGGAAGGAGAGAGAGGGGGAGGGAGATGGGGGAAGGAGAGGGAGGAAGGAGATGGGGGAAGGAGAGGGAGAAAGGAGAGAGAGAGGGTGGGGGAGAAAGGAGAGAGAGAGGGTGGGGGGGGAAGGAGAGAGAGGGGGAGGGATGAGAGGGGGGAAGGAGAGAGACAGAGGGGGAAGGAGAGAGGGTGTGAAGGAGAGACAGAGAGAGTGGGAAGGAGAAAGAGACAGGGAGACAGAGATGGGAAGAGAGAGGAGTGAGAGGAGTGAGAGAGAGATGGGAAGAGAGAGGAGTGAGAGAGATGGGAACAGAGAGAGAGATGGGAAGAGAGAGGAGTGAGAGGGGACAGGGATATAGGAGGAGAGGATCGGAGTGTTCCTGCTGCCTACCGGCTGCCCTGGAGGATTGAGGGGTCCTGTTAGATACTTGTAGAGAGGGGGGCTGCCGAGCTGCCTGTTGAAAGGTGCCCATGGAAGTGCCTGTCAGGGGAACCTCCCTTCTACAGCAATCTGCCTGGACAGGCACCTCCACGGACACCTTCCAGCAGGCCACCTCTGCGGACCAGGCCAGCTTAGGTTTGTGGGCAGGATAGCCAGGGAGAGAGGCAGCAGCTGGGGGTCTGCAACCTGCAGAGAGCCGCAAGTAGGAGCGGAAAGAGCCGCATGCGGCTCGGGAGCCACAGGTTGCCGACCCCCATTAGATAGAGGAATACTAACAGGGGATAGTGACCCTAGAGCCGTTTATGCCTCACTGTTATCTCTGATTGTTATCTAGAAATGCATTTAAGATGCTTGATTTCCACATCTTTTTGTGGAATATCTACATTTGCTCTCTGTACAAGTGCCTATCATGGTCTCTTGTAGTGACTAGCGAGATCTGTGTACATTTCTTTCTAGCCCGCTCAGGAAGTTTAATGAACAGTCCACGTTCAAAGAAAAACTGCTTGTTGTTCTGTTTTCTGTCTATAGTCACTTCCTCTTCTAACTACTTTTAGAAAGAGATATTTTTGTGGGTGTTCATATGCCCATTGATATAGAACAGAGGTGGCTAACTCCGGTCCCCAAGGAACACCGACAGGTCAGGATTTTTGGTTATTCCTGCTTCAGCACAAGTGGCTCAATCAGTGGCTCAGTCAATGACCTGTGCTGAAGCAGGCATATCCTGAAAACCTGGCCTGGTGGTGGTCCTGGAGCACTGGAGTTGGCCACCCCTGTTAGAATACATCTTTCCTGGCAGAAAGTAACATTTATTCTACAACAACCAGGTTTTTTTTTTTATTTCTTGTCATTCACCACTTTCCTCCATTCTAGATTCCCAAATATTAAAATAAATGCAGCTTTATTTGCCACTGGTTTACGCCTGCAAGTACACACACCACAAACCTGTAGCAGGCAGGAATGAATTAGGCAGGATCTGTTGTAAATAAGGGTGATTTTCAGAAGTCCACACAAATTCATTTTTCGGTCATTTCACAACAGAGCGTGGGACTATGATAAACTGGAGGGGGAAGTTCATGCAAAACGCAGGAAAAACAATGCTTTGGGCTTGTTACGTGGAAATGCACCTAGAGACGTACTGTAGGTATAGACTGCACAAGCACACGTAGATATATTTTTGGGTAACCCCTTTGGCAGTGAAGATGTTAAACCTGATGTGCTTGCCATCCTTCTAAGGCTGGGGCCATAGAGGGGTGAGGAGTTCCGAGCCGCGCTGACGCTGAGGCTCGCCTGCTGAAATCTGCGCGATTTCATGCCCATGCAGGCGAGCCAGCGGGCGAGATCGGAGGCGGTGGGAGACTGAGAGAGGCGGGGCAGTGATGTCGCTGGGCCAATCGCCCGCGACACACCGACGTCAATGTCACGCGCCGACGTCACGGCGCCGTGACGTTGACGCTGCTCCGCGCTCATTGAATGTTTCAGCCGACAGCGCGCTGAAAAACAGCTTGGCTATCGGCTGAAAAATCCAGCGCCTGCGGACGCTCGCGTGAGCCCACTCCCAAGGCATCCTCATTGAGGATGCAGGGGCTCAGTGCGGAGCGTCCGCACGGCTCAGCGCGGCCTGTCCTTCTATGGACTCGGCCTAAGGCTGAGTCCCCGCTGGCGCTGAGCGGGCGGCGCTTGCGGCGGTTACTTACATATATAGATATATGTAAGTCCCTGCTCACGTGGTGCGCACGTCGCTCAGCGCTCAGGTAAACAAAGAACTATACTTACCCGCGCGCTCAACTACCCGCAATGCCCCCTCCTTCCCCCGCGTGCGTTCAAGCAGGACACCCGGCGCTTATGCTTGGAGCACTCTCCAAACATGAGCGCGCTCAGCGCCAACGGGGACTCAGCCTTACATTATAATGGTCATTTCTTTTTCACACTAGCAGTCCATATAAAAACCACTAATTATGTATCAATCTTGCAACACATAAATGAGGGGATATTTACACAACTTTTACAACAAATTTCGTATCAGAATTATAAGGAATGTAACAAAAATTGCAAAAGAGCAATCAAATTAGCAAAAATGGATAATGAAAAAAGGATTGCAATAGAAAGTAAGGTCAACCCTAAAAAGTTCTTTAAGTATTTTAATAACAAAAAAATGAGAAAAGAAAATATAGGACCCTTTTAGTGTGAGATGGGTAGACAGATTATTGGAGATAAGGAAAAAGCAGAGGTATTAAACAAATTCTTTGCCTCTGTGTTTACCAGGGAAGAATCAAGTTCAATAGTAGTGCCACAGGAGGAAGCCACAACCACCATATTAATGAACAATTGGTTAACTGAGGAAGAAGTTCATAAGCGACTTAAAGTAAATAAGGCACCTGGCCCCGATGGCATACATCCAAGAGTTCTCAAGGAGCTAAGCTCAGTAATAGCCAAACCATTATATTTAATATTCAAGGACTCCATTTCCACAGGCTCAGTACCACAAGATTGGCGTAAAGCAGATGTGGTGCCTATATTTAAAAAGGGAGCTAGATCACAACCGGGAAATTACAGACCTGTAAGCCTGACATCAATAGTGGGGAAACTACTTGAAGGTTTAATACGGATAATATTCAGGAATACCTAATGGAAAACAAAATTATTAGTAATAGTCAGTATGGATTTATGAAGGATAGATCATGCCAAACTAACCTTATTTGTTTCTTTGAGGAGGTAAGTAGGAATTTAGACCAGGGTAATGCAGTTGATGTGGTCTACTTAGATTTTGCAAAGGCTTTTGATACGGTTTCACACAAGAGGTTGGTGTACAAAATAAAGAAAATTGGACTCAGTAATAATATATGCACCTGGATTGAAAACTGGTTAGACAACAGAGGGTTGTCATAAATGGAACTTTTCAGGTTGGGCTAAAGTCGTGAGTGGAGTACCTCAAGGATCGTTACTGGGACCTCTGCTTTTTAACTTGTTTATTAATGATCTTGAGGTTGGCATTGAGAGCAAAGTCTCCATCTTTGCTGATGGTACTAAATTGTGTAAGGTAATAGAATTAGAGCAGGATGTAATTTCTCTTCAGAAGGACTTGGAGAGACTGGAAACGTTGGCAGGTAAATGGCAGATGAGGTTTAATACAGATAAATGCAAGGTTATGCATTTGGGATGCAAGAATAAAAAGGCGACTTACAAATTAAATGGAGATATATTGGGGGAATCCTTGATGGAGAAGGATTTAGGAGTGCTTGTAGACAGCAGGCTTAGCAATAGTGCCCAAAGTCATGCAGTAGCTGCAAAGGCAAACAAGATCTTATCTTGCATCAAACGGGCAATGGATGGAAGGGAAGTAAACATAATTATGCCCCTTTATAAAGCATTAGTAAGACCACACCTTGAATATGGAGTACAATTTTGGGCACCAATCCTAAGAAAAGACATTATGGAACTAGAGAGAGTGCAGAGAAGAGCCACCAAATTAATAAAGGGGATGGACAATCTAACTTATGAGGAGAGGCTAGCTAAATTAGATTTATTTACATTAGCAAAGAGGCGTCTAAGAGGGGATATGATAACTATATACAAATATATTCGGGGACAGTACAAGGAGCTTTCAAAAGAACTGTTCATCCCACGGGCAGTACAAAGGACTCGGGGCCATCCCTTAAGGTTGGAGGAAAGGAGATTTCACCAGCAACAAAGGAAAGGGTTCTTTATAGTAAGGGCAGTTAAAATGTGGAATTCATTACCCATGGAGACTGTGATGGCAGATACAATAGATTTGTTCAAAAAAAGGTTGGACATCTTTTTAGATGGGAAAGGTATACAGGCATATACCAAATAAGTATACATGGGAAGGATGTTGAACCAGGGATTAATCCGATTGCCAATTCTTGGAGTCAGAAAGGAATTAATTTTTCCCCTTAATGGGTTTTTTTGTTTGCCTTCCTCTGGATCAGTAAGTAAGTATAGATATAGGATAAAGTATCTGTTGTCTAAATTTAGCATAGGTTGAACTTGATGGACCTATGTCTTTTTTCAACCTCATCTACTATGTAACTATATAACAATTGTGGAAACTCTATAAGCATAATTCGTGGTGAATATGGGACACCTCCTTGGAAGTGAACTCAGATACCTATGAAATGGTAGGTTCTTAGGCAGGTTCAAATGTCCAGCATAGAAAGGGACAGAAAGAAAATTCCTTCTGCAAAATGAAACGTATTGAATTGATAGGCTAGATACACTTCACCCAAAGGGGTTAAATAAGTTGATTTAAAATGTTTCCCGTGACATGAAAATAATAGTAATCACTTATATTCAAATTTATTACAGAAACACTAGATGAAGCCGTTTTTCTTCCACTGTAGTGAATGCCAAATAAGTATACATGGGAAGGATGTTGATCCAGGGATTAATCCGATTGCCAGTTCTTGGAGTCAGGAAGGAATTTATTTTTCCCCTTATGAGATATCATTGGATGATATGTCACTGTGGTTTTTTGTTTGCCTTCCTCTGGATCAATGAGTAAGTATAGATATAGGATAAAGTATCTGTTGTCTAAATTTAGTATAAGTTGAACTTGATGGACGTACGTCTTTTTTCAACCTCATCTACTATGTAACTATGTAACAACTAGCTCTGTTCTGTAACCGAAATTGCGTCTATTAAAATGTAAGTTTTGCGCATCTAAACAGTCAATCCGCACGTATTATGTTTTGTTTTGTTTTGAAGCAGAATTGAAAGCAGCGCAACCAACAGCACCAAAAACTATAGAAACAAACATGTCAATATTGTAAATATTATGCTTTCCATAAATATTGCTTAAAATAATTGGAATTTGTATTATTCTGTATGTCTCTAAACAAGTTTTTTTTTTAAATTTTAGTCCTAGTTTCCAAAACATAATTGCTTAATATTTTGACATAACAATAATGCTTCTAAAATAACATTAATTTTGAGTCCTAAATTCTGTAAACAATTTTTTTTACATTTATACGGAAAAATGTAATTTAAGTAATTCGTTATTTCCAAACCCATGGCCCCAAAATATGATGTTACCTTTAAATAAAGTGCTTCAATCACCAGAAACATTAAATAATAACTTGTGCGCAATAGGAATTGAAATAGCCAAAATAATTGCGTACGTTTAAAGGGGGTTTGCAAACTGTTCACGATGTCTGAAGATGCGCTTTGTAGCGTCTTCATAGCTAATCTGCTACCTGCAATATATAATAACTATATATACAGTACATGTATGCTCAGTAATATAGCTAAATATATGTTTTCAAAAAATTCTTAGCCACAGAAGTAAAAATTGCATTATTACCCAAAAGGGCAAAAAAATAAATAAAAATGTTTTCTGCAAACTACATCATGAGTTAGCCAGTAGTGTATAAAGGCAGAAATGTAAATATAATATTTAATTAGGCATATGGATGCTCAGCAAAGCCGATAGGTTGTGTGGCTTATAATGATGCAATTCCTCATATATTGAGGCGATCTTGCCAGGTTTGTGTTAGCAAGACAAAATGTGTGAGTTATTTGAAGCGGTTTTGCCTTTTTGAGTTAACGAAGCGACTACATTTTCAGCCAGTTTGCAACATTTCCGAATTGGAGCCATTTTTGGCCTACAGTCAGATTTGAAGAGCAGGAATGAAACCAATGAAACCGCTTCTATAGAAGCCTTTCTCACACAGCTATGCACTTCTTGCAGCCTTCAAGATTATCCCCCATAGGGGGGCAGGACAATTTTGGTATTCAATTGGGAATGAAAGATGGGTGTTTTGAACGTGCATCTTTTAGCATCAGTCTATCAAAGCGCTTTGTACTGATCTTTGGATCAGTGGCTGTCAATAAGGTGACTTAGGTATCTTTGAACAGATGTTGTTTGTATTTCTGTAGGTATCTCAACTGGTGAGCGAATACAAGAGAGAGGACCTGACTGTGTGGGGCAATGCAGACTATGAGATTGTGCAGAAGTGCCACAAAGAGGTAAGGGTGGTAGCTTAATACTGTGCAGCAGCTCCCTCTGTCCCCACCATGTATTTGATCATGACTCTCCATCTGAGCTGCTCATCATGCGAAGGGAAAGCCTTCAACATATCTAAATCTTTGTGCAGCAAAGCTAGAACCTACAATGATGGAGGCGAGAACACTTGTGGCATGCTGCGTATTTAAAGCAGTAACCTACGCTGCTCACGGTTTTTAATTTTTTTAAAAACTTACCTGAACGGAGAGTCCCCGCACAGCTGGTCCGTGGTCCCCCGGCATCCGGGGGCTCTCTGGTTCATTAGTGAAGAAAACGTTCATCCACTAGGCAAGAATAGTTGGGTAGTGGACACAATATTGTAATATCAGGAAATGATGTCGCAACTTTCTGTTCTTACGCGGAATCCCTCCCGAGAAATCTGCTTGCGTATATGTAATATTTCAACAGCTTTCAAAATAGCTGCCATTTCATACAATTGAAAATGTTATAATTTCTATTTAATATTTATATTGGTATAAGTTGTTCAATTCTCTATACCTGCCCTGTACATATATTTGGTCGCGCTACATATTTCTGTGTCTTCGTTGCTTCTATAGCACACAGAAGGAAAATGCTTTGCTCACATCTCTGCATTTATATAATAAAACAGTGACAACTGTTGAGATAAATCAGCGCATGTGTTTCGTTTTTAGAACTGCAGCATCCCTCTGCTCTTCTGTTTTCAACGGGTCCTGCTGCTGGTCGGGCTATTTTACACGGGACTTCTGCCTTTTTTCCCTCTGCGAGAACAATTCCTGGAGATTCCAATGCCTTCTATTATCATGAAGTAAGAAACACAGAGTGTATTAGAGCAGCAGCAGTGACACTTTGCTTGCATCTTTCAGTTCACTTGGGCATGTAGGTACCCCACCCTTGATACTTTGTAGCGGTCTTAAATATGGGCGGGAGTAGCAAACTTTCCCAACAACTCTCCCCTTGCCTGGAAGTTTAAAGGAGGAAAACAGAACCTTTCAATCACAGTCATTTGCAACCTGCAGTTTTAGGGATCTATTTATTGGAACTTCATTAGAAAATGGCGGCAGTGGTGCACTCGCAGCTTTGTGATGCAGGGATAAAGAATCAGGTTGAGGTACAGGTATGATGATGATCCGTGGCCACATCAAGATACCCGACGAAAAGCAGCAAGTCCTGTCGCACTTCAGATTAATTCCACTATCCACAGGTTGGCTCAATCATACATAGACTTATTTGATGCAGAATGACGGTAACAGTGATAGAAGCATAACGTTTCGGGAAAACCCTTTTGAAGGGTCACTGCAACCATCACTCTGCATGAAAGAAGTCTATGTACAGTATGATTGAGCCAAGCTGCGTATAGTGGAATTCACCTAAAGTGTGACTTGTTTCTTTTCGTCTACTTATTGGAAGCCCGATCATATGAGCCACACCTGCGCTGAGACCCTGCACTCAAAGTTTTTGCCAGTACTTGCAAGGAAAAACAAAGACGGCTGCAGTCACCCAATCAGAAGCTGTAAATGTCATGACACAATGTTGTCCTGGATTTCTGTTGGCCTGTGAGGCTGACCTTAGTGGCTGTATTGTTTACCCCGTTTTGAAGAAGTCCTTATCCCCATGAATTGTTTGTTTTAAACTAAAATTGTAGATCAGTACATTTTTGGGGGGGCACTTTTTTTTTAACATTGAGTGCAGTATATGTAGTTGCCTGATTTTTTTCATAGTTCTGTATGTGCCGACTGCAGCTCAAAGTTGATGTTGGATGGAATTGCGGTTTTATATTTGGGTACAATGTATCATTTCTTATTTGTCACCAACTGCCTGACGAGCAATATTAAAGAGGCAATCCATGTAATATCCTACATGTGTGCGTTTTTTTTTAATAAATCAGTTCTGTAGTATTAGATACTTACTACATTTAAAAAAAATTGTATTATTCAACTCAATGCCATTTTTAATGAGTTTTAATATATTGAGCATCCTTTGATTTCTATAGCAGGTTTTAACATACTTCCCCAGCAGTGCAAGGTATTTGTAACAATTTCCTGTTTGTGATAATTTGTTGCCAATATTCCCAGCAGTTTGAGCTGAAAACTGTAACAATAGATAATGTTACCTTAGTAATATAAGAATTCATTGTAGCTGCTAAGTTACACTGACTGAAGTATTGATTGAAACTGAAAGACAGCCATTTAGTGAACCCCAGGAAGCAGGTTCTTTGCTGATCGATCAAACGGGGAATGAATACATTGGCAGGTTAGGTAATAGATCTTCAATAAAGGTAATCAAAGGCCGCATATATTAAAACAAAAAATATATACATATATTTTTTTTAGGTGCCGCTTGGATTGCCTCTTTAAATGATAAAATGTGCCAAAGATTCTTTTAAAATGCCATGACTTGACTAAATTGAAATGACAATATGTGCAAAACAAGTTTTAGGATGCCTTGATTAAGCTGACATTTAATTACACAATGTGCCAAACAAGTTTTTAACACGTTCAAATGTACCCCGATTACAATGTTTAATTATGGTACCTGCAGAACCGCTTTTAGGGTTTATGCAACTTTGTTCTGCGAGATATGAAGAAATGTTCTAACTAATTATAGTCCGTGTTCTGTAAGAGCACGACTTCCCCCATTAGACCTATTTCGATTTCACTGCATGTTCTCTATTTTCTTTATTTCTTGTGCCCATCCTACCCCCTACATTATTAATAAAATTAACAAACACACAGATACCCAGCAAGCTCTCAGAATCCCCCCCAAATTACCACCAAATATATATATATGTATATAAGTGTCAAAATGAGTGCTACTGGGCGTGGCCAATTGTATAAAACAAGAAACAAAGAAGTCCAGAGCAACATCCAATGTGACAAAAATACACAGTGAAATACCTATATACAGCTCAACCCCGTTATAGCGCAATCCGCTATAACGCGGATCCGCTTATAAGCGGTTTGAGCGTGGACCCCGAATTTAAAAAAAAGTTTTTTGCACACTGCACACACTCACAACACACTGCACACACTCACAACACACTGCACACACTCACAGCACACTGCACACACTCACAGCATACACTCACAGCACACTGCACACACTCACAGCACACTGCACACTCACAGCATACACTCACAGCACACTGCATACACTCACAGCACACTGCATACACTCACAGCACACTGCACACACTCACAGCACACACCACACACTCATAGCACACTGCACACTGCACACACCACACTCACAGCCCCCACTCCCCCTCCCCAACCCCCTCCCTACCTTTGGTGTCGGCTGCTGAGATCAGAGCGGGGTTGGAGGGGGTCGGAGCGGGGCTAGCGCGGGGTGATCGGAGTGGGGCTGGCATCGGAGCGGGGCTGGTGGGGGGGGGATCGGAGCGGGGCTGGCGGGGGGAAGTGAGGCTGCTTATTGAAGTGCGAGGGGAGTTACGGTGGCTGCTGGGGGAAATGTAAGGGGAGTTACATTGGCTGCTGGGGGAAGTGCGAGGGGAGTTACAGTGGCTGCTGGGGGAAATGTGAGGGGAGTTACATTGGCTGCTGGGGGAAGTGCGAGGGGAGTCACGGTGGCTGCTGGGGAAGTGCGAGGGGAGTCACGGTGGCTGCTGGGGAAGTGCGAGGGGAGTAACGGTGGCTGCTTGGGGACGTGTAGAGCTGGGGGACTTGTAGGGCTGCCGGCGCCTCACTGCACCTCTTCCTCCTCCTCTCTCCTCCCCCTCCCCTCGATCGGGCACGCAGCGGCCATTTTTTTAAAAATTAGCGCGACCCCGGTTATAGCATGATCGGGTGGCCCCCGAGGACCGCGCTATAACGGGGTTGAGCTGTATCTCTTGAAAAAAAGATAATTTAGTTAACCCTTTGGCCAAAGCGTATAAGCCTGCGAGCCACTTTCAAGGCATGACCATAATATCGCAGGTCCTAACACTAACTGATTAAAATCCTTATTTACCTCTATAATTAGAGGAAGGATGGTCCTGGCATTGAACTTGCCGCAACCAGCTGCATGAAAAGAAAACCTGCTTACCTGGAGGGGTGGGGAGAGGCAAGCTTTAAACCCTGGGTAGGAGGAGCCACTAACCTCCAAAACAGCTGAGACCAGCTGGACAAAGTTAACAAACCCAATTAGACCTATTTAGATTTCCCTGCATGTTCTCTATTTTCTTTATTTCTTGTGCCCTTCCTACCCCCTATATTATTAATCAAATATCTGCACGCATCCTACGATACTACTTAACTTGTCACACTTTTGTACCTGTGCTTATAATGTTACTGCTTGCATATGGTCACACAATTATTATAATGACATTGCAACAACAAAAAACAGATTGTATGAATAGACAATAAGTTATGTGCAGCAGCTGTAATTACACTACAATACTAGACAAATAAAACCGATCTCTCAATTTGTTACACAGCTGAAACATCCTAGTCTGCAAGCAACTGGGAAGGGACATCACTTTGCCCATACTAACTACATGAAATAGTAACTTTCTGCTTTTTCTGTAGACTTAAGGATCAGTCAAAAATGAGCAGGAGTCACAAGTGTGTGGTGTGGCTGGCAGATGCGTAAGTAAAGTTTTTATCATTAAGCCGTAATTATATCAGTAACGGTATCAGTCTAAATCCTTCATACATGTGGGAAAATGTTCAACAGAAGTCTGTGGGCCTTTGACAACGGTGGGGGAGAAAGAGGTGTAGGCCGGGGGACAGGAGAATGGAGGTATAGGCAAGGGAATGGGAGAAGGATGTATGGGGAGGGATAAGGAGGGGGTGTGGAGAGGGGTAGAAGAAGGTATGGGGAGGGGAGAAGTGAGGAGGAGTGGGAGGCCGAGAAGGGGGAGACCGGTATGGGCTCTGGGGATTTTGGCCTGGGGTGGGGGGGATTAGGTATGGGCCTGGGGGGATATGGGCCTGGAGGTTGGATGGGTTAGATATGGGCCCAGTGTAGGAGGTAAGTGGAGGGAACTGGAAGAAGGCGGCCCACCAGTAGCTGGGACGTTAAGGGACTTAACCCCGGCTTCCTGTATAGGCCAGCCGGGCCTGAGATATTTGTCCTGGCTCTCCCCCACTGTTGGCGTCCCTGGAAATGGTCATGCCTTTAGTGTGGTTGTTTTGTGATACTTTACTGGCCCTCTAACACAAATGTAATATTTTTCGATAAACGTTGTTAGCTGTGCAAATGGTACAATACAGACACAAGTAATGTCATCTCCAAGATTTGCCATGTGACACCAAAAAGGATGTTCAAAAAGGTATATTGAATCTAATAGACATTGTAAGAGGATCACAGTCATAAAAACTCAAATGATCACACCAAGTTATACTGTATACTGTACAACGTGTAAAGGAAAGTGACATTACAACAATACAACAACTCTGAAAATGCAATGTAAAACTGAATACGTGAACTAAAAATGTGTAGGAAAAAAGTAGGCTGACACCCTAGTGTATGAGACATGATGTTTTGGGGAAAAAATCGCCCTTTATCCAGAGTCAGCCTGCTATTTTTCTAAAAAAAATTGGTACGGTTTTGACCATTTTATTGCATTTTCAGAGATGTTGATTATATGTTGTAATGTCACTTTCTTTTACACGTTGTATATTACTTTGTGTGATCATTGAGGTTTTATAACTGTGATCCTATTACAATGTGTATTGGATTTAATTTACCTTTTTTTAACATCCTTTTTGGTGTGTTGGTACTTTTTTTTTTTTTTTTTTACTTAACATTGCTCATTCTCTTTGATTAACCCCAAGATATTGCCCCATCTCCTGAGATCCTGAGATCTTGCATTCAAGCTGCACGAGAGCCGAAATCTGTTCCTGGGGCTATTTTATGTTGGAGGAACGGAGGGAAGCTGAGATTCAGCACCCTTTATTTAGGAATTAACAAGAAACGATGTAGTGATTAGGAAATTATTAGGAATTGGGACTGGAATAATAACTGGGAGTGGATACATAACTTTTCCATAACCTTTTTTTTTATTTCAAACGAAATTATTCATTGTAGTTTAGATTTAAAGCAAACCTTTTCTTTGTTTAGGATTTTGGCACCATTTCCCCTACATAAACACCTCTGTACATGTTTTGTCCTGTGCTTCATACACAGCTGTACTGCATGGAACTCTCCGATTGGCTGAGGAAGCTGTTAGTCATAACATGACAACATACTGTACTAACCTGTCAAACAGCTCTTTGTCCTATTCATAATGAAGTCATATAGTGAGATAACAACCACCTCACTCAAATGCACATTTTGTTCTTCAGGTGTTTTGCGGTTACTGAAAGTGTTACTTGTAATGTGGTATGGGGGTAGCAGGAGGAGGTATGGGTTGGGGGGAGAAGGAGGTGGGAGATAGGAGTGGGAGATGGGTATGGGCCTGAGGAGATAGATATGGACTTGGAAAAGATAGGTATTGACCTGGGGGAAGTAGAGAAATGTATAGGCCTGAGGGGATATTGGCCTGGGTGGGGGGGATTAGATATGGGCTCAGCAGAATATTGGCTCAATTAGGGGAGGGGGGGGGGCATTTAGATATTTGGATATGCACCTGGGGGAGGAGAGTATTGGGTATGGGACTGTGGGGGTATGGAACATGGTTAGTGGGGTGGATTAGGTATGGGGATGGGAGGAATAGGTATGCCTGGGGAGTATGGGCATGGTGGGTGGGGGGAAATAGGTATGGGCCTGGGGGGAAATAGGTATGGGCCTGGGGGGATAGGGGCCTTGGGGATTTTCTGTTAGGCAATAAAGATTTGTTTGAATTATTGAGTTGGTATAAATAAGAAGAACTCTTTTTTTTCTTGCTCTTTCAATTTAGTACCTTCGTCAGTCTGCGAGCTTAAAAAGCATTATCATGCTCAACAAGATTTTTTGCTTTCTTAGAGGGGTAATGTAGAAGGATGTCTCTGATATTGAGTTTTTTCTTCTATTTCAGATTAATAATGAGAAAGTGTTTGTTTGACCACCTAACAGCACGAGGGATTCAGGTACAGTATATTTCAATGAGAAACAAAACAGAAAGGTTCTTAACAGCACTCTTACACACCTACTGTAGATGAAAAACAAGAAATATTATAGATATATTTGTAAAAATTTCTTTCAAACGCTCTTCTTTTGATTTACCACAAGGTGGCAGCAGAGTTCAGTGTTTATTGGTGTCTGTACTAGCAATGTAGCTGGTAGGGTAAGCTCGTTTGCCGTATATGGAGCTGATGTTGTGGATCCGCGGGACATACAAAGTTGCAGTGTCAAATTAATACACGGTCCCTGCTCTTGTATCTGTTGTGCATCAGCTGTATGAGCGCAGCCTTTTTGAAACAGACACTCTCTTCTGCTGCCTCACTGGTGGCCACTCACGGCTGCTCATGGCGTGTGATGTCACATTGATTGGCTCAGCTTCTTCCGGGGTCCCCTTGTGGACTTACGAAAAACTGCAGCAACATTCCTCCTGCTTACTAATGTTCCTCTATACATCTCACCTTGGGATATAAAACACTGCAAACACGAGATAAGGAACGACTCACAATTGAGTACTTCACCTGACGACTGACAATTGAGTACCCCCTGGAAGGAATTATTCTGCCATACAAAGACTAATATTACTATTCCCCCTCACAAGCTGCTCCTGGAATCATTGTAGCCTGTTTATTTTCTGAATGCTATTTTTGCTAGCTACCACCTGTCGGTGCATGTCACACAGTGTATTTATGTTCCCTGTTATTAAGTATACCACTAGAAATACATGACTACAGTCGTAAGTCTACGAAATGAAGAAAATCAGGGCTCCACGGATTTGCTCAATGAACTAATTTATTGCCAATAGACTTGACGTTTCGGCCACACAGGCCTTTCTCAAAAGCAGAAATGGCATAAAAGTTATGATTTTCTTCATTTCGTTAACCCTGGATTGACACAGAGAATCCTGAACCAGGAGCACTGGTAGTTGTATCCCCTTTTGATTTTTTATTAGTGTGCAGCATTTATTTATCTTTCTACAGTCGTAAGTCTCCCATTTTTTAAAGGTCAAGACTATTGAAATCATTTTGATCTTTTTGCCATAACTCCCTGGTGTGCGCTGCACAGGATCACTCGATCTGGCGGGCAGGACCCACAGATTCCTCCCCTCCGCATATACTTTATCCTAAGCAGCACCCAGTATCACCACTACTATAACCACCAAGCAAGTGAGCCAGACATGTCCGGTCTGTCGCTGGACATCGCTCTCTTTTGAGGAGAGAGGGAGAGAGAAAATAGAGAGAGAGAGAGAGAAAAGAGAGAAAGAGAGAAAATAGAGAGAGAGAGAAGAGAGAGAGAGAGAGAGAAGAGAGAGAGAGAGAGAGAGAGAGAGAGAGAGAGAGAGTGAGAAAAGAGAGAGAGAGAGAGAGAGAGAGAGAGACTAGTACAAGAGGTTCATTGTGGAGGCAGGCAGGCTCGGGGGGACTGTAAGGGAAGTACTTCTTCACGCAAAGAGTGGTGGATTCATGGAATAGCTCCCAACAGAGGTTGTAGAGGCGAATACGGTAAGGAAATAAAGATAAAACTATACTAAGGATAAAAGAAAGCCAATGATTACATAGGGTCTGAGATTTTACTTGGTAATTTGCAGTCTGTGCTCTTGCATTCTGTATAGAGCAGGTGTCGCCAAGTCCTGTCCGCAAAAGCTATGAACAGGTCAGGTTTTCAGGCTATCCTGGCTTCAGCGCAGGTGGCTGTGTATGTCTGTCTTTGACTCAGCCACTGATAGAGCCACCTGTGCTGAAGCAGGGATATCCTGAAAACGTGACCTGTTTGCAGCTCTTGAGGACTGGAGATATTTGTCGGTGTTATTTTTTTTTAACAGTCTTCCTTCTTCCGTCTCTCTATTCAGGTGTATATCTGGGTGCTAAACAATGACGAGGAGTATAAAAGAGCATTCGACTTGGGGGCCACTGGTATAATGACAGACTATCCCACCCGGCTGAAGGAGTTTATAGACAAGAGCTTGCATTAAGCAGCAGCGCGAAGGCAAGAAGAACAAGATGTCCCTGTGCACCAGCAGCGTCAACCATCTGACGGATATCTTGCTGTACAAAGTCTAATATGATTAGATCACCATACCTCACACTCGGCAGTGTAGTAAATACTTAGATCAGTGGTTCCCAAACTTTTTCGGTTCAAGGCTCTCAAAGGCGATCAGGATTTTTCCGCGGCGCCCAAAGTAAAAACAAAGTTGTATATACATACCTAACAGTTGCAGTGCGCAGTTGGTGTCTCTCTCAGGCACAATCTCTCAGACACACACTCACTCTCTCAGACACACTCTCACTCTCTCAGACACACTCTCACTCTCTCAGACACACACTCACTCTCTCAGACACAAACTCTCTCAGACACACACTCTCAGACACAAACTCTCTCTCAGACACACACTCTCTCTCTCAGACACACACTCTCTCGAGAGAGAGAGAGAGAGAGAGAGAGAGAGAGTTTATAATTTTGGGTTTTGCACTTCCTAGTGGGTGTGTTTTGGGTCCCTGGGGTGGAGCACTTGGAGAGTAGGGTGGGCCAGTGCTCCACTCCACGTTTTGGAGACTTACCAGGAAGAATCCAGACCGGGACTTCTAGCTCTCCCTGGTCTCACATAGCTGCAACTGCTAATTAAGAGGAGCAAGGGAAAAGGGAGTGGACTGGGCGCTTCTAAAGTGATAGTGAATAACAGTGTATTTCTAATGGAATACAAAGTGAATGAACTTCAAATGTGTGATATAAACAAAATGCTTCACAACCCAATAGTGAAAGATAATAAGGGTGTATACAAAGTGAAGTTGAGCTGCTCAACACCCTCAGATGGAACTGTTCTAGGTCCCAATGGTGACCATTTATTTTCTTCTTGTGTTTGAGGAGGAGCGTTGAATATTTCCAGTGATATATAAAATATAAAAAAGGAGCAAAAATAGGGCAGATGGTATATAATAGTGATGAATCAGTCTTAAGGTCTAATAAGGTTGCACTCATAAAACTTCCTGATTTTATAGGTATGTCAAAGATTCTTCTCTCTCTGACTGGAGCCCTTTAGCAGATAAATGGTCAAATCACAGGATACCCCTCAGTGTATATGATTCGGGATCGCCGATATGCAATAGGAGAGAAATACCACAATAGTGTATACTATTTCACCAAATTGTATTAAAAGTACAAAGTAGAATTAGCACACTCACGTTTTCCAATAAAAAACATTCATGGGAGAGAACCGCCGACGAAATTAAGAGGAGCAGCTGTTAAAACCCCCCTGTGAGCAGAGTTAGGCTAAATCCCCGCTGGCGCTGAGCACGCTCATGCTTGGAGAGCGCTCCAAGCATGAGCGCCGGTTGTCCTGCTTGTACAGGCGTGCGTGGTAGGGGGGGGGCATTGTGGGTAGTTGAGCGCGCGGGTAAGTGTAGTTTTTTTTTTTACCTACGCGCCGATCGCGGCTGAACGTGTGTGCACGCGCATGAGCGCCGCACGCAGCACGTGACCGGGGATTTACATATATCTATATATGTAATTCCCCGCCGCAAGCGCCGCCCGCTCAGCGCTAGCAGGGACTTAGCCTAAGGCAGACCAATTTGTTTTTCAGAGAAGTTTGTACTAAGAGAGCTGTGTTTTGTTCTCAGTGGAGCAAAGACTTTTGCTTTATTTTGTTTTATTCATGTTATCTGCTGTAACATCTTAATGGCAAAATAAACAGGCCAAAGCTTTATTTTCACCTCTGTGCCAGAAGACTGTCTCCTTTACCTGGAAGGCTGTGTGAAAGTGGTGATCCCTGGACGAAAGTTACATAGCAAAAGGCTACTTTTGTCACAATATATTTTGATGTGATTTATTAACTGTGTTTTATTGTATATTTTGTACATTTGGACACTAAGAATCACGTGTAGGATAACAACTGGCGTAGGTAAACTCAAACTATATTGATATTAAAGTCAGACTGTTACATTTAATCATCATATAGGAGCCATTCAGGTGCTGCTGTGTCCCTAAATGTATTATTTTATCCATGTAGTGGTAACCATTGGGTTAATTTTCTATGGAAGTTTGTTAATTGATGATGGTTTATAAGGGACCTTGCATCCCTCTGGACTCTGTAACCCCGATGAAGCGACCAGAGAAGTCATGAAACGTGTAGGGCTAAGAAACTGTTAAAGCAGAATCTTTGCCAAACCACCGATCAGCACCTGAGCTCTCAGGCTAGCTAACCTGACAACGAGACGGGCAGTGCAACATCATCACAACAGCGGTTCCAGATACACAACGGTGGAAGTATGTGCCTACCAGCATCTGAAGCACACGAGATGCCAGCACCTCCATGCAGGATTTTCAGCAATTCCAGTCCGGTTGACGGTGATACAAGAGGTCGTTAATACCCAAAAGCACAACACACCAGGGAATTCATTAGTGCTATTCCGTTTGTATGTCTGTTTTGTTTTATATGGTTTTATTACATTTTGTAGCAGTATCATGCTATGTATTCTTTTCTGTTTCTCTGGTACTGAGTATCAATTTCCATCTGATCCTGCCTGAGTTCATCTGTATTGTTCTTGGGGGCTGACTTCGTCACATCAGATTGTAAAATTGGTCCCATTGTGAGTGATTCATCATTCATTGGTAGCCCCAATTACATCACTGAGTTATTTCATAGCACACCATTTTCATTGCGATAATTATTTTTTCTATTCATGTTAGCCACTTGGATTCACATGGTTTGAATAAGTGCATATGCCAAAAGCATCCTATATTTTTGTTTGTTTTTGAGCACTTTAAATCTTTGAATTTGATTTTTTTCTCCTATTATAGTATGTGAACAGCTTTGTTCAATAACACTGTACTATTATATACTATACATTGTTTTTCTTTTTTACATTGATATATCACTTTGTTCAAGTGCATCTGAAGACCAGCACCAAGAAGAACTATTTGTTTAATCGATAAAAACAAGTTGCCATGGTTACATAAATCTTGTATCTTTAAAACAGCATATGTGTCTCTTTCTGACACTCCCAGACCAACTAGAACCAATTGTGTCTCTGGGATGTCCTTCCTGATTCCTGAAATAGTCTACGTGCAGTTTTTGTATCACATCACAATATGAAAAGTGATAGTCATAGAATTCAAACAATACAAGGAATAATTAGAAAAGTAGAGGTAGTAAAATCTTACAATCCGTTGCTTAATCATTCTCTTCCATTCATTGGGGGTGCATGCTGTGTATGTCACTGCCTGATGATGGGCCCTGCATGACCCAAAACGCTTTATACCCTGCAACATTCACCACTAATAAATGGCAAGAAATTGTTAAGTCACAATGGTCTACTATATATGTGATTTGTAATATTTTGCTATATTATATTATCCAAATGTGCTTTCTCTTTTCCTTTTCTTACCGTTTCTGCTACAGTAGTGTGACCACACTGCTTGGGAATAAGCACCAAGAAATCTTTTTAAAACGTTTTTTTCTTACTTTTTCACA